>CAUYPO010112878.1:0-28444 GCA_963574435.1 Cheirogaleus major
AGCACCATTTATTGAATAAGGATTCTTTTCCCCAATGTAATTTTTGTCTGCTTTGTCGAAGATTAGTTGGCTATATGAGGATGGTTTTATATCTGGGTTCTCTGTTCTGTTCCACTGGTCAATGTCCCTGTTCTTGTGCCAATAAAAAGCTGTTTTAATTACTATAGCCCACAGCTCACATTTCACTGAAGCTTTGTCTCTTTATAGAAGTTTAGGTCTGTCCTGTACAATCTCAACTGGTTGCTGTGGCACTAGCACTTGAGTGAGCCTTCAGATACTTAACACTTTCATTGCTTGATTGGAGGACAGTTTACTGGCAATGAGCAAAGAAGGACTATTCTCAACTCAGCAGGGAAAGGGTTGAAGAAAGATTCTCCATTATAAAGTTCAAAGTGTATGCAAGAAAGTTTTTCTGAAAAGTAGAATCAGAAGAGACTTACAAGCTGTTGCATTTTATGCCTTCATGTTTTGGTAGCAAGAGAAATACAAGACTGGGTCAGCAATTAGTTAGTTACAGGGAAAAGTAAGAAAGGTGAGGATGATATTCATTTGTAGAGAACTGTATCAATTTGATTTACAGGTTTCAGCCTTTTAGTGTTTTCTGGATTCAGATCCCATATTATATTCCAGTGTTTTTCAAACTGGGCTAAAGCACCTGCATCTATACCACCTAGAGGGCTTGTTAAAATAGATGGCGGGGTTGCAACCTCAGGTTTCTGATTCAGTAGGTTTGAAGTGGGGCCCAAGAATTTGAATTTCTAGCATGTTCCCAGGTGATACAGATCCCACTTTGAGAACCACTAGGTATCCATATACCATGCAGTTAGCCTACTAACATTTTTTTTCAAACACCAGTGCCATAGTAAAGTCTGCTAACTTTTAATAAGTACCATACTTATTCTACTATCTTATTATTTGACAAGGTCTCACTCTTGTACCCAGGCTGGAGTGCAGTGGCGCAATCATGGCTCACTGCAGCCTCAAACTCCTGGGCTCAAGTGATCCTCTTGCCTCAGCCTCCTGAGTAGCTAGGACCACAGGCACATCCCACTGCACCTGGCTAATTTTCAAAAAATTTTTTTTGTAGAGACAAAGTCTTGCTATGTTGCCCAGACTGGTCTTTAACTCCTAGCCTCAAGTGATCCTCCTGCCTCGGCCTCCCAAAATGCAGGGATTACAGAACTGAGTCACCACGCCCAGCCTTATTCTACAATTTATAGGCAAAGTACCAAATAAAATAGTGATAACATGGATTAAAAGTATCTTTGAAATGATAATATCAGTTTTGGAGGGGCTTTGTTTCTCTTAATCTTTCAATAACAGAAAAAGAAATAAAGTTGATTTTAATTCTTTTTAAAATGCCTATTAAAATTCAGCAATAATAGTGGTGAATTAAAAATTCACACATTTGGCTGTGGTGGCACGCACCTATAGTCCCAGCTACTGGAGAGGCTGAGGCAGGAGGATCGCTTAAGGCCAGGAGTTCAAGGCTGCAGTGTTCTATGTTTGTGTCTGTGAAAAGTGCTGTACTCCAGCCTCGGCAACATAGCCAGACCCTGTCCCTTGAAAAAAATTCACACATCTAGCCAGGTACAGTAACTCATGCCTGTAATCCTAGCACTCTGGGAGGCTGAGGTGGGAGGATTGCTTGAGATCAGGAGTTTGAGACCAGCCTGAGCAAGAGTAAGACCCCATCTCTACAAAAAATAGAAAAAATTAGCCAGCATGGTAACACATGCCTGTAGTCCCAGCTACTCTAGAGCCTGAGGCAGGAGGTTCACTTGAGCCCAGGAGTTGGAGGTTGCTGTGAGCTATATGATGATGCCACTGAACTCTAGCCCAAGCAACAGAACAAGAGTCTGTCTCAAAAAGTAAAAAGAATAAATAAAAAATTCACACATCTAGGTAATTTTTTTCTTATCTGTTAGAAATACAGAATAAGGTAATTACAGGAGAAATGACATTAGGTCTAGGATTTAAAGTGTGCCGGTGGGTGGATGAGGTAGGGTGGAGGGAATCCTAGATGATACAAGACTGGCAAAATGTTGATAATTGTTGAAGATGAGTACCATGGAGTTCATTATACTTTCCTTTCTACTTTTGTATAAATTTGAAAATTTCTGTAATAGGAAGCTTTGAAAATTCACATCTTCATCAATATTAATGGGAAGTGTAGCTGACATGCAAAAAAAAAATGGACCACATTTACGATAAGGTTTATTTCAGGTAACAGTGGTAACACTGTCAAAGAGCAGATAACCAGTTTTTACATAGACTAGGCCTGAAATACAACTTTTTTTTTTTTTAGGAAAAGTTGATTTTATTTTTGAAGTGTCTTTGAGGTATAATTAATACATGAAGAATGCACATATTTACTATGTACATTTTGATGAAATTGAACATATGTATATATCCATGATTTCATCACCACAATAAAGGTGCTAAACATATCCATCACCTCACAAAATTTCTATTCTTTTTAATTCAGGATATTATAGGGGTACAAATATTTTGGTTACATGAAATGCATTTGCTTCGCTCAAGCCAGAGCTACAAGCATGTCCTTCGCCCATACAGTGTGCCCCGTTTCCTTTAGCTGTGGGTTTACTCAACTACAAAAAGCAATGGTGATCTAGCATCTCTTATATTATCCTGGATAGAGATTGAGCCCATCCTTCGAAGTGAGGTATCACAAGGATGGAAAAACATGTACCACATGTAGTCACCATCAAACTGGTACTAATTGATCAACACTAAGGTGCTCACATGGTAGTAATAACTCACTAAAATACAACTCTTAACTTAGGAATTGCCACTGTCAGCAGGAGAATAGCCACTTGAAATACCTACTCCTAAATTTCTCTCTGCCAAAGGATCCTTTATTGTCTTGATGTTTATCCCACCAGATTACTTGTAGCTTATGAAACTCTCTGGGCAGCTGCCTCTACAAACTCACAAAAATCCTTTGCTGCCTGCGTCAAAGGGACAGTGGCTTTTTAAGTTCATTGCTACTTGCTTGATTCGAGATTTGGTATAGTGACTATACTATCTCTTGGGACAACCAAGCCAATCTTTGTGGGAGAGGGGTGTTCCTATTGTTCATATTTTAAAACATTAAAATTGACTTTTCATGTACTTATAGAATTCCATAAATTAATGTGAAAGCTGATGTCCTATTTTCTTTTAAAATATGACATGACATGATATGTACCTTATGCCTGGTCCAATGGCATAAGATATATTTAGGAGGTCACATTTTAGTATTTTTAAGAGGGCAATTTTATTTTTTCTAAGAAAGTGAAAAAAATACAAAGTAATAAAATATCATTTTAAAGAATAGTACTTTATTGAATAAGTTTTATTCACAGAAAAATAAGCTTTAATCTACAATGAATGGCAGATTATACAGCAGAAAGCAATTTTCTTAGTTTTCCATATTGATGGAAAGGTTCCTACTAAATAAAAAAAGCCATAAATTTATATTCACAAATATAGTACTCTATCTCAAAACATTTCACAGGATTATTCACAATACTAATACCATGACATAATAATCAGTCATTCTGTCAGGTTAAAGTATAACAGTAATGAAAAAAATGCAAAATCTAACAGAAATTACATTAAAGCCTCTGTTACATCAAATCAAAAATGCAAATTTGGTACTAAGTATACACAAAATGGTAAAATATATAGTAATTTTAAATGTTACATTAATGATAGATAATAGTAAATTCCAAAAATCTATATGCATACCTGCAAACTCTAGACTTCAAAATAGAATCTTACCACCCAAACATTATTGTCATATTGTCCAGTTTGAAGATACAGTCGTCCCTTGGTACCTGCATGGGGTTGGTTCCAGGACTCCCCAGAGATACCAAAATCCAGGGATGCTTAATCACTTTGCATATAACCTATGCACATCCTCCCTTAAACTTTAAATCATCTTTAGATTATTTATAATGCCTAATACAATGTAAATGCTATGTAGATAGTTGTTACACTGTATTGTTTTTTAACTTATATTTTTTATTGTTGTATCGGTTTTTTTTAACATTTTTTCCCAAATATTTTCAATCCTTGGTTGGTTGGATTCTCAGATGCAAAACCGGAAGGGCCAACTGTATATGTATTTAAGATTGTCCTATTATATTAGTTATAAAGTGTCACTTAATATGTAGGGAAAATTATGGCATAGTGGAAAGAACAGTTGAAAAAATAAACATGTGAGACCTTCCAGGAGAGGTAGCTCGGTGAAATTTTTCACCTTCAAACTGTGTCCTAGTCAAGGCTCTGCCACTAATTAGCTATTATATCTTTGAACAAATTACCTCACCTTTGAGCCTCAGTTGCCTCACCTGTAAAATGAGAGGGATGAATTAGATACTCTCTAAGGTCACTTCCAGCTCTGACATTCTATGATTCTATTATGCTGAAAAAGAAACACTATGTTAAGTGTATTGAAACTGATTATTACAGTGTAATTGAAACTGATTATGGACAGGGGAATAAGCCAATTGTTTCTATTAAGAGAGCTCAACTAAATTTGAGAATAATTTTTTTCAGATTTTTAAAAAAATAAATATTTTTAAGGGTCTGACCTATTTATTTATTGTAATTTATGTCTTAACTATGAGAAATACCAAAAAAGATGGGTAAGAGTTGCTGAAATAGTAAGAATTTCTTCTAAATTTTAGCACAAATTTCCAGGTCAAGGCAAACCCGTGGAGGGGTAAGAGGGTGTTAACATGGGAATTAACATTTATAGCAGGAGCTTTACATATATGATCTCCTGAACTCTCATAACCTTGTAAGATAGGTATTACTCTCTTTTTATAGATAAAGAAGTTTAAGTTTTCTTTTTAAGCTTTATTTTACTTTCTTTCTTTTTTTTAGCTCCAGTTAATGGAAGAGAAGTTTGAGTTTTTTATATTCCTTCCTATTTTCTTATTTCTCTAATAGCAATGAAATGCAACCTATCCCATTTCTCCTACCCCTTTCACCCTTTCCTCATACAACACCTTTAGGGTAATCAGGAAATAAAACAATAATTTGGGTCTAAGGGGCACAACATATGCAACTAATGCTGGGGTGGTAGTCTTCATTCAGAGAGTTCAAAATACAAATTGTATCCACTAAAATGAAAACAAAAAAAAACTACCAAAATTTAAATAACATAACAAAAACAAAATATCATAATACACAGGGCCAAATCAGATTATATACACTCACTACACTCACCCTAACCCATGTCACCCGCCCCCTCAACCAAGGGGAAGAGGGAAAAACCAATTCTAGCAGGAAAGACATTAATTAATAAACTGGAATTTACTCTATAAATGTTAAACCCATTTCTCAAAAATTAAGACAAGGCTTTTCAGACACTAAATCATTACAAATAAAGATAACTATTACACAGCAACTTGAATCTTCACATGACTAAAATGTAGTCAAATAGGTGGTCGCTTGAAATCCTAGAGTCAACTTTATACAGAAAAGGAATGTCCACATGTAGATACTGAAAGCTGTTGGGGAGGGGGCACACATTTGGATCTGGTTATATTTTTTAACCTTGCAAATGATCAATTTTTACATGATTAGATGGAAAAGATTCGGTGCTTTTTATAGTGGGAACATAGACAAACACTGGTAAGTCTCCAAAAATTTGATTAGAAGTTGGAGTGCTGAGTGATTTTAAGAACCCAAAGCAACAGCATTTCTAAACAATTCTTAAAATAAACTTGTTAGCCACATCAGCTTCATGCATTAAATTTCACAACTCATGGAGAGAGAAAAAAAGTCTTGCTTAACTCTAAACACACAAGTCTTAAAAGAAGAATTTTAATGAACTGAGGCTCCCAAAACAGGAAAAGTCTTATGTTAGAACAATTCAGTCTTCGAGTTCTTGGCTAACAACTAGATTGAACTACCTATCTGACCTGGAGCTGAAGTGTCCTGGAAAACATAACTGAAAATTTTTAACACTTTTCTTCCCTTGTAGGAAGCTTTAAATTTAAAGCTTAGGTTATACAAGTCAAATTCAACTTAATGACTACATAATTGAACCTAAGTGGAAGACAGTGCAAAGGTGAAGAATTGAAGATTTACATAATAAAATGGAAACAGGGCAGTCATTATTTAATTTTAAAAATTCTCATTTAAATTTGCAATGCTTTAAATGAATATCACTTAAATAGTAATCAACAGAGGTTAGGAGAACATAACAATACTCTTTCTCTTAGAAAATACAACAAAAATATGGTTTCACTATCAAACTTTTCTCTGCAGTAACATGCCTCACTCACCTCTACAATAGGTCTGCTGTGAGAATCTTGTAAACCCTGGATGTTCCTTGAAGCATTTTCAAACTTACATTTTTTTACCCATATTGACTTATTCAAATGTCTTTTAAAAATATTTAAACAACTATTCTTTTCTTGCCAATATTTTATAATTTTCAAGAGGTTTTAAGGATCTTGAGAGAACATTTCAGAAATATCTACTACTATTACTAGTCAAGAAAACAATTTAGGTAGAGGAAAAACTTAACATTTTGTCCTATATACATCTTAATCATCCTAACAGTAAAAACTCACATGAAACTTTAAGATACAAGATGATATGAGAATCTCAACATGGAAAGCTGTCACTATAACTACAAGCAGTGTACAAACATGCTTCTACTTTTACCTACATAAGCTGACAGATGTTTAAAATACTGGGTCAACAAAGATCTTTTAGTAAAGTGACTTAGGCAGGCTTAAACTAGCAAGGATTAAGGATGAATCCTTACTAATTAATTGGAAGATCTGAGACATATTTTATATTTCATTTTACAAAATCAGAAATATTTATTTTGAAACAAGATAAGAAGACATGGTCTACCTGTCAGAAAACTACCACTCAGAAATATTTCTCATCCACAAAGCAGGAAAAACATAAAAACATTTAAATTTCACATTGGCACCAAAAAGGTTAACTGCCCTGCCTTCTTGGATTAGAAAAACTAAAACTGAGCAATAAGTAGTTTTGCAGGCGTTTGAACATGCCTAAGCCTTTAAATCAGTAAAATACTTTCTAAAATTTCTGATTACCAAAGTAATACATACTTATAAAAAATTAAAACAGAACAAAATGAAAAAAAAAAAAGTGAAAGGCCCCTGGCAAACCCCCTCTGGGACCTACCCCTCACCCCCCACCAAGAGAAACCACATTTAACAATTTGGTGCATTATCTTTCCAAATCTTTTGTTCTATACATATACAAAACACACACACCTTGATTTGGCTCATACTATACATAGTGTTTTGCCACTTGCATTTTGTACTTAATATATCTTTGACATCTTTCCATGTTAGTACACGTTGGCTAGATGGTATTCTATCATTAAATACCCTTTCAAAGATGGCAAAATTACTTTTTAAAAATCATTCATACAAGTACATGTTTATAATTTTAAAAGAATCCTAAAACACAAAGATAAACATCTAAAAATAATCTCTATCTTTCCACCAGTGTGGAACAGTTCATTCCTTTTTCACGCATAACAAATTATGTGATTGGGGAGATTAACTCTAATCTCCACGTTTCTACAGAATGCTCCATTTGTTAAGCCTATCTGAAAAGAACGAAAAATTCAGATGATTAATTCAGTTACACTTAGAAACTAAGTCAGGATACTACAAATACACATTGTGATCAGTTATAATATGATGTTTCTTAGTCTAGGGCTTCAATTAAATAACAGTAAAAGAAATTAGATAAATAATACAGCTAATACCCTGAAAATCCAGAAATTAAAAGTTTAGGTTGCCAACTAAGACACTGCCGTTTACATTTTTTTCTACTTGGCAGCAAATGCTAATGGAATTCAATGCTGATTACTTAAAGTCGGTTCACATCACACATTCAATCAGGATAATAAGAAGAACATAACATGCCTACTGTGGAGTCAGATCAAGACATAAAAATTTTTTGCTTGAAAGTAATGATTGTGTAGCACATGGGACATTTGTCAACTGCTTCAGCACATTGTTTACAAGTGACCAGATGTCCACAAGGAATAAAAACTACAGCAATATTTCTATCCATACAGATTTTGCAAAGCTTCTCCTCTTGCAGGCGCCTTAGCTGCTCTTCAGTACTAATATCTGCACAAAAAGAAAAGAACAATGCTAGTTTTACACTTTAATTGTTTAAATTCATTGAAACATTTACTGAGCCCCTAGTATGTGCCAGGCACTGAACTAGTGCCGGGAGATATGGGGATGACTCACACATGGCATCTGCTCTTAAATAACTTGCATGCTAGTGGGAGAGGATGTAAGATGAGGCCACAGAGGTAAGCACAAAGTACAAAGTGATAAGTACTATAATAAAGTTACGTACAAAGTGCCCTGGGACAAGATGAGAGAACAAGTTCTTCTGTTCAGGCTAGTTAGGGAACGCTTCACGGGTTGGCAGCAGCTGGGTTGGGGGAGGGAAGTGGAGGAGTGACATTTACACATGGACAGCAATTTCCCAGGCAGAAAAGGAAGGGTCAGGTAAAAGTAGCATATGGAAAGAGCATGACTGATTCCAGAAATGGATGGATGGATTTGAGGGACACTTTTGACATGGGATAAGTAGGATTTGGTAATTGACTGAATCTGATGGCTGAGGAAGAAAGAGGAACTAAAGCTGATCTCAGGATTGCTAGCTCGGCTGACAATGCTACGGTAATGTCAATAGGAAATAGAGAAGGAAGTACAGGTTTGGGATTTTCAGATGTTTTTGAGGTGTTTGCAGGGCATCCATATAAAAATATCCAGTAGGCAACTAGAGAGTCAAATCTTGAGGTCGGGAGAAGTCAGGGCTGGAGACAGAGATTTGGTGTCATCAGCACATAGGTGGCACTGAAGTACTTGCTCAATTCAGTCTTTTCCAAAATAGGTTTTGTGAAATGTTAACAAATATGCCAAAAAAGTGTATCATGGTTATTTATAACTCTAATGATAACAACAGCAGAAGCAGCACTGGTTAACAGTAATATAGCATAAATACCATGCGCTAGGCATTATTCCAAATGCATTACATATTTTAACTATCTTTGTAATCACTGTATACCAGTGGTTTGAAAATCTGGCCTCATATAAGAGTAACTTTGGGCATTTATAAACAACAGATTCCTGGGCCCCATTCACAGAATCTAAAATTTCTGGGGTCGGGCACACTGGTATTTGGGAACCACTGCCACCCACTACAATGTAGTACAGTATAGTATAGTATATGCTCCCTCTTGGAAATGTACAATGCATTTCCCTATTTAACTTTGGAGCCCCTTTTTCATGGCATCCTTTTTAATATCCTGGGGAACACTATTCTGAACACATGTTTGGGAAACACCTTAATTTTATTCAACAAATACTTACTGAACACTTAACTAGGTTCTAGGCACTAGAGATACAATTAACAAATATATAGACCTCAGGCCCCCAATAGTTCATAGACAAGTAAGGAACACCAGTAAACAGGAAATTATAATATATTATGACGAAGGTAATTACAATGTGTTATGAAAGCACAGGAAGGGTGTGTGCAAGTGTGTGCATGCACGCACGCATAAAGGAAAGCCTCCCAGAGGAAGTCATTCTTAAACTGGGCCCTAAAGGATGAGTTATGAGTTAACTTGAAGAGAGAAGGCCTTGGGGGACAGGGGAAGTAGGGGAAGTAGGAGAAGCATATTCCGGGTAGAGGAAATGGCATCAGCAAGCTCTAAGAGGAGAAACAGAACATGGCCTGCAAGTGCACAGGTAAAGCTTAGGCAAAGAATCTGAGGGGAAAAGAGCATGAAATGAGGCTACAGAAGGTTAGAAGAAGCCTTACTGTGAAAGATTTGGCAAGCCACGTAAGGAGTTTGGTTGGACTTGCCCCTGAGGGCCCTGGGAGCCAATGAAGGGTTTTAAACTGGAGTGAGATATGATCACATTTGTGCTTCAGAAAGATTTCTCTGGCAAGGGGATAGAGGAAAGGATTATTTAATCTCTTTCTTCTTAAAAAGCAACTTCCTGGGCATAATAAAAACTATAGGCTCAAACATGGAACACATCAGAGATAGGAAGATAAAGCACCTACCCCCAAGAAGCTTGGTCTAATGGATAAGACAGAAACGAAAACAGTTCCAAAACAATGTAAAAAATGCTCTACCAGCACAAAGAGTAGAAAAGAAGGAGCTCCTAACACTGCTGTGGGTACTGGAGAAAACTTGAAAGAAGTGACTTCTGAGCTGAGCCTTAAAGGATGAATTCACAAGATGGATTCAGGGAGTTGGGGGTGGAGTGGGGAATGTGACTCGATATACAGACAGGGAAAAGGCATTTAGGGCAGAGGAAACAACATAAGTAAACAGATGGCACTATAAGCTGACTTATATGAAAGAATAAACACCAAAAAAAAAAGTCAGAATGAAGTGTATATTCATGCCAAAAAAATCAAAAGGAGGAAAACAAGTAATTTATGTATTGCTTTTGGATGTGATGCTGCAATGAGTTGAAAAAAAAAACAATAACACTGGTCCAGATACCTAGTCAAATTTATAGAGACAGAATGAAATGCCATGTCTACCAAACACTGATACCATCAACTCTACCTTTTCCTACTTTATTTAAGCCTTGTGATACAGCTACTAACTTGAGATGGTGATGCTCTGGGCATAGATTTTTTCCACCAGCCTAATAGTTTACCTCTGGCAATTACTTCACCCTAGCCTTAAAGATAACTATTGGATTCTACATCCTTCCCTACAGCACCTTTCCCCGACTACTTCCCACAAGGCCCTCTTCTAAGTCAGGAGGTTCTTGGCACATGAACAATAAAAGCAATAACTAGATAATCTTTAATGTCACTTGCTAATATTTTTACTACATCTTTTTTTTTTTTTTTTTTGAGACAGGGTCTCACTCTGTCTCCCTGGCTGGAGTGCAGTGTCGTGATCATAGCTCATTGCAGCCTCAAACCCCTGGACTCAAGTGATCCACCTGCCTCAGCCTCCTGAGTAGCTGGGACTACAGGCACACACCACCACACTTGGCTAATTTATCTATTTCTTTGTAGAGACAGGGTCTCACTCTTGCTCAGGCTTACTATTAATATATCACTTAAACCTCTTCTAGAATAAACTGATATTATTCATTTTACTATTAGAGCAGATCTATGTGGACAGATAAATATGGGTTATTTGATTTTTATATTATATACAGTAATATATACATAAGAATTAGCATAAGTGCTTTAGCACATATACTAAATAAAGGGCTTTATCTCGCATGATATAATTTTTAAAAAGAGGAAAAAAACTAGCATCAGATCTAGGATTCTCAATGACAATAATATTATACTTTTTCTAATAATTTTCACCTGTTTCATTTCTATTAGGCCCATCCTTATTGTGTATAAAATTAAAAGAATCCTAGTGCCAGCCTTTCCTCATTAACCTTTGGGAAGAGAAATAGGCAGCAGTCCCAGCATGAGTAGACAGCCTGTGTCAATTGCCTGCCTCTCAATTTAGCGAGACTAAGGAGAATCAACTAATAAATTCCAACTCCCATCCCTGAGGACTGCCATTTACTTAGGCCCTCCTTCCCACACCATCCTAGTCTGCAGTCTCAGTGATAATAAGAGCCCCCATCAATTTCTATTGGATAGAGAAAAGACATGCCCCCCCCCATGCACTCTGTCCCTTTTTTCTTCCTGTTGCAACCTGCTAAATTCTTCTGTTGCAGACGACACTTTCAGGTATAAAAACTAACAAATTATAGACAAACTTAATTTAGCTTTAGTTGTGTTTAAGTGCAGGGAAAAAAAACCAATTGCTTATATTTCTATTACAGTAGAAAGATGACCAAGTAAATGGTTTATTTTATCACCACCAAGACAAGCAGAACTTGTATTGGGTTTTTTTTTTTCTGTTGTTTTTTTTTTTTTGAGACAAAGTCTCACTTTGTTGCCCAGGCTAGAGTGCCATGGTGTCAGCCTAGCTCACAGCAACCTCAAACTCCTGGGCTCAAACAGTCCTTCTGCCTCAGCCTCCCGAGTAGATGGGACTACAGGCATGTGCCACCATGCCCGGCTAATTTTTTCTATATATATATATATATATATATTTTCCTATTTATTTATTTTTGAGACAGAGTCTCACTCTGTTGCCTGGGCTAGAGTGCCGTGGTGTCAGCCTAGCTCACAGCAACCTCAAACTCCTGGGTTCAAATGATCCTTCTGCCTTAGCCTCCCAAGTAGCTGGGACTACATGCATGCGCCACCATGCCCGGCTAATTTTTTCTATATATGTTTAGTTGGCCAATTAATTTCTTTCTATGTTTTTTTTTCAGTAGAGACAGGCTGTCGGGCTGTCGCTCTTGCTCAGGCTGGTCTCGAACTCCTGACCTTGAGCACCCACCCGCCTCAGCCTCCCAGAGTGCTAGGATTACAGGAGTGAGCCACCGCCCGGCCTGGTTTTAAATAAATACATCTCTAAGGAAAAAGTAG
The DNA here is from genome assembly GCA_963574435.1 of Cheirogaleus major. Classification (NCBI taxonomy): domain Eukaryota; kingdom Metazoa; phylum Chordata; class Mammalia; order Primates; family Cheirogaleidae; genus Cheirogaleus; species Cheirogaleus major. The sequence continues at coordinate 12,523 of CAUYPO010112878.1, forward strand.
TAAGCTTTCTCCTGAATCTTTTATATCAACAGATATAATTTTAAATATCATTAATGTTCATATAATTTTATGACTTATGTAATTATCTGAATAATGTTTCAAAAGCATTTGAAATATCTTAAAGATCAAAAGGGTCTTAAATGTGTCAAAAATAAGTAAACTTATAGGTTTATTAGCACTAGGTGAATTCTCACCTTTTGGGGGAGAGTGGTCAAGAGCTTAAAGAGCAGTGATTATAAGTATCCAAAAGTGTATGTAGTTTGAAACTGCTTCTTTAATCTTCAATATTGCTGCCAAGCACTATACTATCCATAAAGGAGGAATTCATATTTTTTATCTTTTTTTCATGCCTAATGTGATGGTATTTGGAGGTGGGGCCTTTGGGGAAGTAATTTGGTTTAGATGAGGTCATGAGGGTGAGACTCCCACGATGAGATTAGTGTCTTTATAAATGAAGAAGATAGACCAGAGCACTTCCTCCCCATGTCCTACGCCATATGAGGACACAATAAGAAGGCAGCCATCTGCAACCCAGGAAGACGGCCCTCACTAGGAACCAATCTGCTGGCACCTTGATCTTGGACTCCCCAGTCTCTAGAACTGTGAGAAATAAATGTCTATTGTTTAGGCCACCCAGTCTATGGTATTTTGTATAGCAGCTCGAGCAAATACAGCATTATGGTTGTGTTTTAAAAATGTCCTTATCTGTTAGTTATATTTCAAAGTATTTATAGGTAATAATATATAGGATATCTGGTATTTACTTTGAAATACTATAGCAAAAAAAGGGGAAGATATGAAACAAGATTAGAGAAGTGTTGACTGACTTATTGAAGCTGGTTGATGGGTACATGAGGATTTGTTATAATGTTCTCTCTACTTTTTGTGTATGGTTGACATTTTTCATAATAAAAAGTTTAAAAAAATGTTTACCCTAAAGAAGAGGTGACAGGAGGGAAATGAATGGGGCACAAAGTCATGTAAGATACTATCCACAATGAAGTGCTGTTAGGTTTAACTTGCTTTTTAAAAACAGCCATGCATACCTTTCTGTAATGAAGTCTGACTTGATTCATCTTGTGTACTGTCTTTCTGAGCATTCACTAGATCTGCAATCAGAACCTCAAATGATTTATAGTTGCTCCCCGATGTCTGAATTTTTTCTTCCATTATTTTCTTAATGTCCTTGAAACTGAATCCCATTCGTATAGCTTCTTGTACCATAGGATTTTGAAAGATGGTATCATCTGAAAAGAAAATTGGTAAGGAAAAAGAACGTAGAATTTAAACAACTGCTTTCATTAACACAACTCAATAGCAAAACATAGTTAAAAAGAAAAAATTAAGCAGCAAGCAAAAAACCAAAAACAAACCAGCAAATGAAAGCTGCTTTGGGAAGAGTTTTTGAAGTACTCATGCACTGAAGGATCATGTTCAGAATCTTACAATTAATTGTAAAGGCAGTGAGTATGTATTTTGTAGTGCTTCAGATTACTGAAGATTAGGTGCTGTCAAGACTGATAAAACAGGGCAAGTGGCTGGGTGCGGTGGCTCATGCCTGTAATCCTAGCACTCTGGGAGGCCAAGGCAGGAGGATCACTTGAGCTCAAGAGTTCGAGACCAGCCTGAGCAAGAGTGAGGCCCTGTCTCTACAAAAAACAGAAAAATTAGCTGGCTGTGGTGGCACATGCCTGTAGTCCCTGCTACTCAGGAGGCTGAGGCAGGAAGATCACTTGAGCCCAGGAGTCTGAGGTTGCAGTGAGCTAGGATGATGTTACAGCACTCTAGCTGGGGTGACAGAGCAAGACCTTGTCTCAAAAGAACAAAACAAAAACAACAACCAAAAAACAATGCAAGACAAAGTAAAACAGGTAAGAAAAGGGTTAAGTGCTTCAAATATCTGAATTGTTTTGAATCCAGATGTATTAATTAACAGCTAAGCTAAGGTACTTAAACGGTGGATGTTGTTACCAAGTCAGTAGCAATTATTTGGAAAAAATGATGGGAAATTGGGGGAAGTCCCAGTCTGTGACCTTGTATGTATCAGTTACCTAGCTCTCAGACTTAGTTTCTGTAGCTGAGGGGGTTGGATTAGATATGGCAGAAAGGCAGTGAAAACTCATGTTTATGATAATCAAAGTAGGAGTACAAGATGTGTAGGGAAGTGCTAAGAGAGGAGACTTGTATCCTCTGACTCATCAATTCCTCTCTTGGGCATAAAAAAATGAGTGAATATCTCTACCAAAAACATGCACCAGATATTCATGGTGGCATTCTTTATATTTATAATAGCCCCAAACTGGAAAGAACTCAAATGTCCATCATCAGGTGATTAAACAAATAAATTGTGGTATAATCAAACACTACAAACCAAGAAAAACATCCCAAACTATTTTCATAGAAAATATGGGTGAATCTCATAGATATGATGAACAAAACATTATCATAATGATGAATCAAACACAAAAGAGTACATACTACATGATTCTATTTATAAGAAATTCAAAACTAACCTATGGTAATAAGCAAAAATAATCTATGGTAATAGAAGCCAGAATATAACTTGGGGGTGGGTATTGATGATGAAGGAGCCTAACGGAGCTTTCTGGGGTGGTGGAAATGTTCTATATCTTGATCTGAGTGATGGTTACACAGGTGTATATATATGTTAAAATACATCGAGATGAAAACTTAAGATTAGTGTACTTTAAGAACTTTACTGTATGCGTGTTATACCTCATAAATGTTTTTGAAAAGAGAAAAGGATGGAAAAGTAGAGATGTAGGTATTTGATTATAAGAAATATATATGGTTTAAGTAACAAGATATTTTTCAGGTAGGAAAGTAACTTAAGATTTGTGTTTGATAAAGAAAAACTCTGTTGGGAGGTTATAATGAAGACAAAAGACCAGTGAGGAGACTACTACAATAGCTCAGATGAAAAATAAGGGCCTGAGCTAGAGCACAATCAGTGGGGAGGGGATGGATTTCAGACAATATTAAAATGATGGAATCTATCAGACCTGGTGGTTAATTAAATATAGAAGGATTAAGGAGAGCAAACAGCTTAGAATGACTCAAATTACTGGGCAACTTTGTGAACTGTGGTAGTATTAACCAGTACAGGAGAAAAAAAGAACAGGACTAGATCCAGTCTGAGTGGTTTTTAGAGATGCTAAATTTGAGATGTTTTGGGGATTTCTAGGTAGAAATGTCCAGAAGGCAGGTGGGCATTGCTCTTTTCTGCTTCTCCTATTTCTGACTTGCTTTTTTTCTAGTTTGTTTTGTTGCTGTTTACGTCTGCCCACCTAATCAGATGTGATCTCTTCAGGCACTTCCCCTACCACCACCATCTTACTCTCATTTATATGAGTACCAGGTTTTAATATCCTCCAACTTTGAGATCCTACAGGTATCTCAAACTTAACTTGCTAAAAACCAAAAGCAGGGACAACCAGATATCCACATGAAAAAGAATGAAATGGACACCACCAGATACAATATACAAAAATTAACTCAAAATGGATCAAAGACCTGAATGTAAGAGCCAAGACCATAAAACTCCTTTTTTTTTTTTTTGAGTCAGAGTCTCCCTCTGTAGCCCTGGGTAGAGTGCAGTGGGGTCATCATAGCTCACTGAAACCTCAAACTCCTGGGCTTAAGCAATCCTCTTGCCTCAGCCTCCTGAGTAACTGGGACTACAGGTGTACACCACAATGCCCAGCTAATATTTTCTATTTTTAGTAGAGATGGGGTCTCACTCTTGCTTGGGCTGATATCAAATGCCTGAGCTCAAGGGATCCTCCCACCTTGGCCTCCCAGAGTGCTAGGATTACAGGCATGAGCCACCAGGTCCGGCGCATGAAACTCTTAGAAGAAAACATAGGTATAAACCTTTGTGACCTTGGATTAGACAGTGGTTTCTTAAATGTGACACCAAAGCACAAGCAATAAAAAAATAGGTAAATTAGACTTCATCAAAATTAAAAACTTTTGTGCTTTAAAGAACACCAATAAGAAAATGAAAAGACAACCTACAGAATGGGAGAAAATATTTGCAAATCATATATCTGACAAGGAACTTATAATTATTATTATAGTTCTTATATGTAAAGAACTATAATATATAATAAGCTCTTACAACTCAATGCTGCAGGCACTCTGGAAATTGCTATTTCATCAAAAGGTTAAACAAAGAGTTACACCACATGACTCATTAATTCCATCCCTGGATATATACCCAAAAGAATTAAAAACATATGTCGACACAAAAACTTATACACAAATGTTCATAGCAGCATCATTCATAACAGCCAAAAAGTAGAAACAAGCCAAATGTCCATCAACTGACAAACGGATAAACATATGTAGTATTATCCATACAATGGAATATTTTTCCACTATAAAAAAGAATGAAGTACTCACATATGCTATCACATGGATGAACCTTGAGGCCACATATTGCATGATTCCATTTACATTAATGTCCAGAATAGGCAAATCCATATAGACAGAAAGTAGATTAGTGGTTGCCTAGGGGCAGGGAGGGCAATGGGGAGTGACTATTGATGGGTGAGTATAGAGTTTCTTTTTAGGGTAATGGCAATGTTCTGCAATGAAACAGCAGTAATGGTTGAACAACCTTGTGAACGTACTAAAACCCACTAAACTGTACACTTTGTAAGGGTGAAATTTATGTTACATGAATCATATCTCAATTTAAAAACATTAACTCTAGGCCAGGTGTGGTATCTCACACCTGTAATCCCACACTTTGGGAGGCTGAGGCAGGAAGATTGCTTGAACCTAGGAGTTCCAGGTTACAGTGAGCAATGATCACACCACTATACTCCAGTCTGGGCAACAGAGTGAGACCTTGTCAATCAATACATTAACCCTAACCTGAGCAAGAATCTCATTAGTCATAAAAAGATCATTATGCACTGTAAGGATGATTAAATACCAAAAAATATTATCAAGAAATGTTATAGCTTTTTCTGCCATCTTGGAGCCCGTAGAGGTCTGCTGGGAACAGGACTTCTAAAAGGCAAATAAGTCTGGAAGGCCGCAGTCCAAGGTCATCTTTGCTGGCTACAAGCAGGGTCTCCGGAAACAAAGAGAGCACACAACTCTCCTTAAAATGAAGGTGTTTATGCCCGAGATGAAACTGAATTCTATTTGGGCAAGAGATGTGCTTACATATACAAAGCAAAGAACAATGCAGTGACTCCTGGCGGCAAACTGAACAAAACCAGAGTAATCTAGGGAAAGATAACTTGGGCCCATGGAAACAGTAGCATGCTTCATGCCAAATTCTGAAGCAACTTCCCTGCTAAGGCTGTTGGACACAGAATCCATGTGATGCTGTGCGAATGAAAGGTAAACAAATAAAAGTGGGCTAGGGGCCAGGTGCGATGGCTCATGTGTGTAATCCTAGCACTCTGAGAGGCCAAAGAGGGAGGACTACTTGAGCTCAGTAGTTCGAGACCAGCCTGAGCAAGAGCAAGACCCCATCTCTACTAAAAATAGAAAAATTAGCCAGGCTTCATGGTACATGCCTGTAGTCCTAGCTACTCAGGAGGCTGAAGCAGGAGGATCACTTGAGCCCAGGAGTTCGAGGTTGCAGTGAGCTATGATGATGTACTTTACCCAGGGTGACAGAGCAAGACTCTGTCTCAAAAAAAAAAAAAAAAAAGAAAGAAAGAAAGAAAAAGAGTGAGCAAGAAATGTGCTTATGGGAGGATCTTTCTTCTCCACCCCTGGGCAGTGGTCCTTAACAAGTCATGTAAACTAGCCTAGGGTTCAAGAGTTCAGGGTGCCACTCCTGCCTCTGAGTCAGCACATAACATTGGAATAGTTATCTCCATTCTCTGTAGACCTCAGCTTTCTCCCTGAGAGAGCTTCAGGAACTCAAAGTTCCTTCCAAGCCAGATATTCCATTAATTCCATGAATAATAAAATCATCATATATATAAAAAAAGAAATGTTACAGAAGCTGGGTGTTATGGTCTGTAGTCCCAGCTACTAGGGAGGCTGAGGAGGGAGAATTGCTTGAGGTGAGGAGATCAAGGCTGTAGTATGCGATGATTACACCTGTGAATAGCCATTACACTCCAGCCTGGACAACAGGGCAAGACCTCTGTTTCAAAAAAAAGTTATAGAATCTTTGTTTCTGAATAACTTTAAAAATACAGGCTGAACTAAATGATTTCTTAGACTATACTATTACGCCCATTGCAAACCCCAAATCAGGGGGATACAGTGGCTCACCCCTATAATCCTAGCACTTTGGGAGGCTGAAGTGGGAGGATCACTTGAGGCCAGGAGTTTGAGGTTGCAGTGAGCTATGATGACACCACTGTACTCTAGGCCTCTACCCTGGGCAACAGAGCAAGACCCTGTCTTAAAAAAAAAAAATACCAAAACCCAAAACCATATCAAAAAGTATCAAAGTAACTCTCCTTATCAAGCATATTTATGAATATATATAGTATTCTCCTTCCTTTTAATCCTTAAGATACTAAACAGATGATGCTAGAAGTATAGGGAGTGGGGGAATCACCAGACATATTCTAAATTAAATTTTTTACTATTTTTGAAACATGATGCCTAAGTTGAAAATGAGAGCTACAGTGTGATATAGGATTCAGAAAACCTTGTTTACAGTCCTAGTTTCACTTATGACTTGTAATGTGATTGTAGCCAACCTCTTAACCTCTGTTTCTTCATCTGAAAAGTGGGGATATCTTTCTCGGAAGCAGGTTAGAGGAAAAAAAATAATTAAATAAATGAAAAGTGAAGATAACAGTATCTTCCCTGCTTAACATAATATCTTTCTCTGCCCACTTTAAGGCTTTTTTTTTTTTTTTAAATAGACAAGATCTCGCTATGTTGCTCAGGCAGGACTGAAATGGCTATTCACAGGTGCGCTCTCACTACTGATCAGCATTTGACCTGCTCCAACCTGGGCAGGTTCACCTTGCCTCAGGCATCCTGGTGGTCCCTGGCTCCCAGGAGGTCATCATATTGATACTGAACTTAGTGTGGACACCCAATCAGCATGGCACACTATAGCCCAGCACTCCTGGACTCAAGTGATCCTCCCATCTCAGCCTCCTGAGTAGCTGGGACTACAGGCATAGGGCACCGCGCCTGGCCCACTTTATGGTTTTTAAAGATGTCTATGATGAGTAAAAAATCTTCGTGATAAAAACCTCTACTTCTCTATGAGAGACTAGGAGGTAAACAAACCAAACTTTACCCTTCTGTGAAGCTGGGGAAGGCATAAAGACAGCATGCGATAAAGAGGCAGGTGGGTTAGGGCTAATCATTGTGATAGTACATTAGTACCACTCGTAATTCATAATCCTGGCTTACTTAAAGAGCCCAGGGACAAAAATACACTTAACCCTTTCTCTTGTGATTTTAACAGAAATGGGAATGAGACAGCCTATAGCTGGTTCCTCCTGAACTTGGAAAAACTGTCAATGGCTGTACTAATGTTCTTAGAACAGAAATATATGACTAAAATTTACAGGCACTTCATTAAATTCTTAAATTTATAGCAACCTTTTTTTTTTTTTTGAGAGATAGGGTTTTGCTTTGTCACCCAGGCTGGAGTGCAGTGGCACAATCATAGCTCACTGTAGCCGCAAACTCCTGGGCTCAAGCGAGTGTCGTGTCCCACGTCAGCCTCCCCAGTAGCTGGGACTACAGGTGTGCAGCACCATGCAGGCTAATTTTTATTTTTTGTAGAGACAAGGTCTTGCTACATTGTCCAGGCTGATCTTGAACTCCTGATCCTCCTGCCTCGACCTCCCAAAGTGCTGGGATTATAGGTGTGAGCCACTGCACCCAGTCAGCAATCTCATCTTAAATAAATATACTGTGGTGACCTTGAAAGAATATGTTATCTTTCTACCCCATAAATAACTATAATAAATTGGCAGTGAAATTAAAAGTATATTTAATTTAGTAAGCATATTTACCAATTCTTTTCGTTAGTGACGGTGTTTTTTCAGCAGTTGTTACCTATAATAGAAATATGAATTGTAAGTTAGAATTCTTTTTGGTAGAAGGCAAGTACCTCAATTTGAAAAGTTACATTAATCATAAATTTGAAATAAATTGGCTTTATTCCAATTCAATATATGAATATTCACAAGAGGCACAGCCTGATGGAGCTAGAAGTTGTTAAAAGATCATCTAATCCAGTCCCTTCACTTTACAGACAAGAAAATGAGGCCCAGGGAGATTGAATGACTTATGGTAGAGCCATCATGGTAACTCCAGTCTCCCATGCTAGTCCAGGGTTCTTTCCACATGTTACTGATGCCTTGGCCACCCCAGTTCATCCTATCAATTTAGATACATTTTTGAGACTTTAAATATCGTCTGCAAAATGTTTAAAACTACTTATGAGAACAAAGCACATTATACAAAGGTCTAAATTCAGAAGGCAAGGGACTTCAGTATTTTAGTTCTTCAAGATCATTTTTGCCTAGAGTGATATTTAAATCAGTTCATGCTGATCCCCTTTTCACAGATCTGCTTCAAGACTAAGAAGCATTCTTCAAGCTCTCCCCTGCTAAAGCTCATCATGTATTATTAATTTATAATACTATACTGTGAATTTTACACAAAGAAATAATTGTAAAACAAATTATATAATATTTGAAAATATATATTATACAATATGGGACTTACCAGAGACTCCTCAAGTGAATGGGTTAAATGAATATTGTTTATATATTCTTGTCCTTTCTCTTCTAACAGATATTTACACCTAAACAATTAAAAGAAGGTTCAACTTTAGTAGCTGATAAATTAGTAAAGTATAAGATATAACCTTCATCATATTAATTTCATTAACTTGCTTTTTGGTATTTCTAAGGAGCAAAAGTAAAATGTTACCCAATTCCCTACCCAACTGTCATTTTAAGGTTAAAAAAAGTTCCCTTTGTTATGCTACTTATGCTATTAGTGGAGCAAAAAATATCAACTTGAGAACTAAACTTTTAAACAAGAGTTATTAAATTAGTACCTTAACATTTTTTTAAAGTTTTAAATAGTTAATCTTCTTAAAAGGTTTTATTTAGAGGATTAACCAAGTGTACATTTAAAAGGAATTCTTTAGGCTTTTCAATCTTTCCCTTTAAAGCTGTTTAAGGCTAAGATTTCTTTTCAAATGATCTATCTCAAATTTTAAGTTGTACTCTTTCATAGGCCAGGAATTCACATCACTTATATACCTGTGTACTTTAAAATAAAGAGGCAAGATGGCAAAAAAGACATTTAGGGCATATCATCATCCTAAGATGCCACTAGTATAAGAAGCATGATTATTTTATTATATACCATCTAAAACTGCTGCCAATTAAATTATGACCTACCACCAGATGTGTCCTGATTTCAGTGATCTTAAAAATGTAAATAATTGTGTGTCTTAGTCAATGAGATACATTAGTATTTCCTAAGAGGTATGATGACTTCTTAAGGAATCTCCTGGGCAACATGGGCTCTCCTGTGCCTATCATGAAAGAACCTACTTCCAACAACAAAAAAGCATACATTTCCTAATTTGTGTTTAAAAATGTAATAATCTTCTGTCGTAGACATGACACATACACAGTGAATGTTTTGGTCACCAGAGAAGGGTGAGGTGGGTTTTTTCCCCTATAAAGGAGGTGACCTCATTTTTATAAACCTGGTACAAATTTCAAGCCATAGTGAAGGTAAAAAATAGTTGAGGTGAAAAGTAATTCAAGTCTTCCCACTGCATGCTGTTCAACTTGCCTGTTAATAAATGAACAATTAAATATCTTACCCTGGATACCACTTAGCATGTTGTTCCCAAGGGTCTTCACTGGGCTTCCAATCAGTTAGTCCTCCTCCACAGTGAAAGCACTTTACTTTATCACCTTCACCTAAGAAAACACACAAGTAAAAGATATATTTATTTGTGCAGTTAGAAGCTTACACAAAAATACCCATTTTCACACCTAAAAATTAAGCACATCTAAATTACATGAAAATCTCATAGCTTAAAGGACATTCAAGTTCACATCTAAGTAATAGACATAATCTCCATCATTTGAGGAAATAAACACTAAATTCACTGATCTAATCTGAGGTATTTTACAGAAGACAAATAAAAATAAAATTGCCCTATTTTATGTTAAAAACTAAAATTATTACTTTCTTTTTATGTATGTCATTTGGGCCATCAATATTGCACTTTGTGTTTCAAACGGTGCAACTTTAAAACAAGTTATGTTCCAAGTGTTAGTAACGATAAAGTTCCAACATAAGGAAATTACAAGATAAGTTTCCCTAAGGTTTAAGCTGAATGACACTAAACAAATCTTCAAGATTACTATTTGATTCTACATAAATAAAATCCTTTGAAATAACCAATTTTTACAGGCACTATTCAATCTTAAAAATAAATGGGTCAGATATATAATGGTATGATTTTTAAAAATATCCCCTGGAAGCCATCACATTAATGGCCCTTCCTGACATGTCTATAGCAGTCCATGTGACAGGCATTCATTTGAAGCAATAGGCATAATACAGGGCAGTTTTCAAATATATAGTCTATGTACTAAAGGTAGATGTCAATTTTAATACAGTAGGACCCAAACTAAACTCTCTAATGCTAACTCTTTTTATAGGCTTTTGTAAGGCTTAGAGAAAATGCATGTTTTATATATATATATATATATAGAGAGAGAGAGAGAGAGACAGAGAGAGAGAGAGAGAGAGAGAGAGAGAGAGAGAGAGAGAGAAACACATATAGTAGGTGCTCAATAAATGATAGGTAGTATTACTATTAGACCAATTCTTCTATCAGGGATATCTACCATCTACCAGGCATGTCATCCCTCTCCTAAAAACAATTACATAAAGATAAACATGACTCATGATATGGTAGTTTTTGCCACATAAATTCAGTAGTTTCATTACAGATTCAACATGAGAGTTCACAGAATAATAGTGATATAATCATGCCAGCTTATAACTAAATATTTACCAGTTCAAGGGGCTAAAGGCATCTATTTAGTTTTTAGGAGCTCTGGGATAGTTGGAAAGGTATTTATTGGTTTTATAATAAAGTTTACCTAAAGCATAAAATCCAGCTCTTGCAAGCTGCTCCTTGTTAACTGAGTATATCCACGTCCCAAAAGTAATGATCCGTGCTTCATAATCTGCCATGGATGGATTTCTTGGAAGATTTGTTGAATTTGGGAAATTCCTATCAGAACTCACAACATCAGATTCGCTTCGAATATTAATGTTCCGGCCCAAAACAAAGAAGCAATTAGGAAAGTGTCGCCTGTGTTCTGACCAGGCACGATCACAAGGTTCCCAATTTTTCAGTTTTCCACCACAACAAAAGCACTGCACTTGATCATCAATACCTGTGTAGTAGAGTCCAGCACTAGCTAACTCTCTTGGGGTTAAGTGGGCATAGTCTGGCCAATTCTGAAATGACTTTAATCTAGCTTCTTCACTACACATAGCAGGGTTTCTTGGGTAAATGGTGTCTGATATATCTACAACCTGTCCAGTTCTCAGAAGATAGTCTGCATGAGTTTCAGATGGCCTGTCTAAAGCAAAATGATTTCTGTTTCCCAGATAGTTTTCAACTTTGTACTGACCATTCTGGACACCAGGATTTGTAGGTTGCATGGCACTATTTTCAAAATAAAAGCCGTTGATAAATCTGCAATTTGGGGATACTTTCCTGTGTCTTCCAACTGCTGAGTCTCCATATTGCCATCTATCTACTGCTGCATGACAACTAAAGCACCGCACGGTATCTCCTTCACCAGTATAAAGAAAACCTGCTCGTGCCAGTGTTGATGCTGAAACAGGACTACTACTCGGAAAATTAGCAAAAGTTTTTAATCTATTAAACTCTTCTACAAATTCTTCATCCTTATTGATGTCTGCAGGTATACAAGTTTTAGATCCTTCAAAAGTGTTAAAGGTCATCTTCTCTTGAAAATAGGACTTGTCCACCTTTTCTAAAAAAAGAACATTACATTAGGAAATCCAAAATATGAAACACAAACAACATACTTTTGTTATTAAGAGCTAACAAATTATGTACTCATGACATAAAAATAATTACACAATTTCTAAGAAACATTCTAATTCTAAATACTAAAGCTTAACATTACCACATGATTCAAGTCATAAAATCTAGAATTTTTTTCTTTTCTTGAGGAAAGTAATATTTAAATAGGTAGAACAAAACTATTAATTTTAGTGCTTATTTTACATAAATATGGAAACTATTGATGCAGAATATAATTATTAAACATGTCAAATCATTAATTAGTAAAGACATGTAAGAAGCATAAAATATGCATATTATTAAAGTCTATGCATAATTGTTAGAATAGATCATTGTATATTCAAGCCATCAAAGTTCAGTTTTTACAAATTAAAAAAAGAATGTTCAGAATGTTAATGAATTCATTTCTAATATTTTACTTTTTTGCTCAGAAAATAAGTTTTATTCACAATATTGGTTCCAATGTGTTCTTTAAGAACATCACGTATTTCTGATTTTCATGTACAAGAGCCTATTTTTTGGTTGAAATTGGATCATTCCAGATATATATAATACTGCCCTCTAGAGGGTGGCTCAGGAAATGCTAAGTATTTGCAGACCTCACTGCGGAGTTAACATTTGCCATCAACTTCGCTTGGTCAAGCAAGGAACAATCTGTTCAAATGGAAAAGTAGTACTGTTGCAACCTCATTAGATCTGCCAAATTACAGCTGTGTAATATGTAACCCAGATAAGATAATAAAAGGAACCAGTGGGTTATGAGGAAGGTAGCAAGATAATTTATCCTCCAAACCTGGACACTTTTGAAAGTGAAAAATGATGTTACTAATAATTACATGGGGACAACAGGCATAAATCAGGGTTGCCTCAGGCAAACCAGAGCGTGTGGTCACCCTAGTTATGAGGCAAACCTGGTTCTCCAGTATGTCCCACATTGCCTGATACTGTGCTCAGTATAAATTTGTCAAATACAAAATAAAAGAATGCTCACGATGACTCTATCTCTACCTCTTATGTGCATTCGTTGATTTCTCGGGAAGAATCAGCCAGCTCTTCTTGCTTTATGTTGGCACAACATGTCTTAGAATAGCATCTATCTTGGAGTAATATTCAACACAAGGCAAGCTGGCAATGGACTTCAGTCTTACCTGGCCTTGTCAATTCACAGTGGTATTAACTTATATATACTTGAAGAATTGAGTTATATCTGCATCCAACAGTTTTTGGAATGTAGTCTCCATGACTTTTTTTTTTTGAGACAGAGTCTCTGTTTCCCGGGCTAGAGTGCCGTGGTGTCAGCCTAGCTCACAGCAACCTCAAATTCCTGGGTTCAAGCAATCCTCCTGCCTCAGCCTCCCAAGTAGCTGGGACTACAGGCGCGCACCACTATGCCCAGCTAATTTTTTCTATATATTTTTAGTTGGCCAATTAATTTCTTTCTGTTTTTAGTAGAGACAGGGTCTCGCTCTTGCTCAGGCTGGTTTCGAATTCCTGACCTTGAGCGATCCTCCTGCTTCGGCCTCCCAGAGTGCTAGTCTCTATGACTTTTGATTATTATTTCCCAGATGTCTGACATTAGTTAGCTTCAAGGCCCTTTGTTGAATCAGCATAATAAACTGAATGACAAAAATCAAGACTCAAAGAACCCAAGGCTAACTGATAGGCTAATGAGACACAATTTAATAGGGTAACTGTAAAGTCTTACATTCTGTTTTTTAAAAATCTGTTACAAAACTAAAGGAAGATGGAGACTTGGTTTGGAAAGATATCACGAGAAGGCAAACCTCCAGATTAAAACTCTAGGATTTTAGTTAATTACAAATTCATGATGAGCCAACATAATAGGACTACTAAAAAACTTAAAGCAACTTCAGGCTGCATCAGTGTCCAGATGTGCAACATCCAGATCCAATTCAGTTACATATTGAATATTATTTCCAGAATCCAATCCAGCTACATATTATTGTATTCAGTTCCAAATACATTTTAGAACGGACAGTAATAAAGTTTAAGGTCTTTAGAGAGCAATCAGGATGATGATAATATATCATGTGAGGAATAATTGAAAGAGCTGAGGATGTTTATCCCAAAGGGGGAAAAATTTGTGAGAGAAAGGGTAGAGAGGCTGTGCTAGAAAAACTACTTTAAGATATCTTAAAAGGCTATCATGTAGAAAAGGGATCCAAATTCTATGTAGTTTGAGGGCAGAATTAAGGTAACTGAATATAATTATAACCAGATTTTAACGCAACATAAGGATGAACTTTATAACAATCAATAAATAGCAATACAAAATGGATTGCGTTGCCTTATAGATTATGAGTTCCTGTTCCTCCCATCACTGGAGGGGATTTGAGTATGGACTGGGAGACTATATTAAACATTTCCAAGTCTATAATTATCCTGAAGAATTAATGATCAATATAATCCAAAACACACAAAAATTATCTTCTCTGAGGTGGTAAGTTTTATTTCTCAGTTCAATCTAAATAGAAGTGTAAAAATCAAAGATACATTCTCATTTCACAGTGGTGATTATTTTGTGTGGTTCAAGTAGTTACCCCATTTCAGATAATATTAGATAAAACCCCATCATTCAACACGAGCAGAAGAATCTCTATTTAAAGCTTTCAAGTGGAGACCTCATCTTCCCAGAGGTTATTTCCATGCTAATAGTTCAGATTTCACTGTTTTGAACAGCAGATATCTATTCACAAGCACTCAACTGAACACTACATATACATTATCAGAGTGTCAGCTTTTGGAGAAGGGTGTGAAAACAGAATTACCAAAGAGGTTAAGAGTGAAAGGGAGAAAGATCACTGGCAAAAGACAGATATCCTGGGGTTGAAGGAAGGCACCAAAAGAAAGGGATGGGAGAGGATAAAAAAATTAGGATCTAAGTGAAAGAAGGTAGGGAAATGATATTTTAGAAAATAAGTTTATATGGAGCATAGGAATTGTGAATATAGAAGAAAATAGGGTATGAATATTGGGGAAGGGTGATAAAAAGGCTTTGGAAATGAAACGGTCTGACTGCAATAAAGTATGCTGAGATAATTTAAGGCTTCTCTGTGAAAGCAAATTCAGGCTTTGTACTGGTACGCAGAAAGGCAGGAAGGCACAGAAAGAGAAGGATGTAAAGAAAGCTTTGGCATAAGGGGCCAAGTGGTCAAGAATCTTGTTGGGGAAAATAGCACTAGGAAGCTAACAATAGCACAAAAAGGACCAGCAAGGAATGGCGCATGTTTGTTTA
Organism: Cheirogaleus major; assembly: GCA_963574435.1. Classification (NCBI taxonomy): domain Eukaryota; kingdom Metazoa; phylum Chordata; class Mammalia; order Primates; family Cheirogaleidae; genus Cheirogaleus; species Cheirogaleus major. Next base: position 27,864 of record CAUYPO010112878.1, read on the forward strand.
TGAGAGGTTTGGAAGATTTTAAGATCATGGTATGTTGTGAGGGTTTAAAATATTCATGCACACACACGTTTAGCCCTGTCAACTATGTAAAGAGAGCCACTGGCAGGTGCCAAAGAGAGGTGGTGGATTGCTAATCTAGTGAGAATATGGGAATGGGGAGGGGGGCAGAGACAAACACACAAAAACCTGCCTACCTGGTATCTGCATACAACACAAAAGTTTCCATTTCTCCCAGCTTTTTATTATTAAGGTTTTCAAACATGGAGAATAAAGGTTATTTTAATGGAGAAAAAGATATAAAATAGAACATATACTAGACAGCCACAGCATGAAAACATATACTCATGGACAAGGCCCGAAAAGTAATATTCAGGCCAGGCGAGGTGGCTCACGCCTGTAATCCTAGCACTCTGGGAGGCCGGCGGGTGGATTGCTCTAGGTCAGGAGTTCGAAACCAGCCTGAGCAAGAGCGAGACCCCGTCTCTACTAAAAATAGAAAGAAATTAATTGGCCAACTAAAAATATATAGAAAAAATTAGCCAGGCATGGTGGCGCATGCTTGTAGTCCCAGCTACTCGGGA
>CAUYPO010112881.1:0-25822 GCA_963574435.1 Cheirogaleus major
CTCAAATTGCAGATACAACTTTTGGCCATTATGTTATCTGAAGTCTCATCATAAACACCTTTATTAATTATGGTCTTTCATCTACCTAAAACTTTTTTTTTTTTTTTGGCTTGCTTTCTTCATTCTGATATTGAGTAGACAAGGCCAAATTGTGTAGACTGTGTAGACAATATGATGAGAATAGATGCGGCTGGCAGTTACAAAAGTTTGAAACAGGCACGTTAGTATGTGAGATACATTTTAAAAATGTAACACACTGGTTCTTACAATGTCTTTTTTTTTTTTTTTGAGACAGAGTCTTACTCTCTTGCCCTGGCTAGAGTGCTGTGGCATTGGTCTCAAACCTCGCAGCAACCTCAAACTCCTGGGCTCAGGCAATCCTTCTGCCTCAGCCTCCCAAGTAGCTGGGACTACAGGCATGTGCCACCATGCCCGGCTAATTTTTTCCTATATGTTTTTAGTTTGCCAATTAATTTATTTCTATTTTTAGTAGAGACAGGGGTCTCACTCTTGCTCAGGCTGGTTTCGAACTTCTGACCTTGAGTGATCCACCAGCCTCGGCCTCCCAGAGTGCTAGGATTATAGGCGTGAGCCACCTCGCCCGGCCTGGTTCTTACAATGTCTTGTTGGAAATTTTCAGAGGTTTCTTTTAGCACTGTGACAGCCGAGAAGACTTTCTTCAGAATGTGGTTAAGAGTCACTGGTTTTATTAAGAGAGAGGGGAACATTTCCACCATGATAGGCAAATATTAGCACAGGACCAATCCTTGACTTTAAGGACTGTTGAACTCAAGCATACATTTTTTGGTAGTAAGGTACAGATCACAATATTTTTCAAGTATTTGTTCATACCAAATATTCTTGACTCAGGCCTTTGGGCATAAGTTTACTTTCTGTTTTCTTAAATATAAAGCACTTTTTCATAGTCATCTGTTACTATCTTGTAGTTTTGAATAGCAAGATAGTGACTGCTTTGGACCAGCTTTAGATCAGTTAGGGCCCAACCATGCTCTTTTGCATCAAGCAAGGCAAGGCCTAGTAGGTTCATACTACTTTCTCCATCATAAACTACTAAAAGATCCAGGTAAGCCAATATAATCTGTGAAAGGGGCAGTAATAGTGTGATTATACAACATTTCTCTTTTCTTTAAATAGCAAAAAGCACCAGAGAGCAGTATAAAAAGCCAATTTCTAGAAATCGGTGACTAACAGACACATGCCCAATTAATTGTTAAAGGTCTTAGGAAGAATCCACGAGTCCATAGATACAGTCACTTGAACATACACAGCTCCCCAATTTGTGCTAGAGCTATTTCACTCTAGAGTTTTTATCATCTTCCCACAGTATTTTTGCCTGTCCTTATCTATTACTTTAGCTTGCTCATTGGCTTCAACTCCCTGGCTATTAAACCTACTCTTATAATTTTTTCCTGATTTTATATCTGATTTTGCTGAGAAGTCAGCTGACAATTTAATTATTGTTCCTTTAACTTTAATCTCTTGTTCTCTCCCTGCTTGTAAGATTTTTCTTTTTGAACCTAGAGATAGATTTCTTTTTATTTATCCTGCCAAAATAGTGCTTCTCGAATATGTGGCTCGATGTCTTTAATTGGGTTTGGAAATTTTTCAACCATTATCTCTGCTCATATTACTTTCTCCAGTTTTCTATCTTTTCTTCAAAACTCCAATTATATTAGATGGTTACCATATCTTCTATGTCTTTTATCTGTTTTCTGTATTTTCCATCCTTTGACACTCAGTACTTCCATCTGGATATTTTCTTCTGACCTACTTTCCAGTTTGTGAATTATTTCTTTATTTGGGCCTAATATGTTCAGTATCCTATCCACTGAACCCATAAATCTGGTATTATACTTTTAAGTTTTAGAATTTCCATTTGGTTCTTTTTTTAATAGCTTCCTGTTTTCTGCCAAAATTCTCAATCTTGTTTTTTATCTTCTTAAACATAACAAGCATAGTTATCTTAAAATCTCTATCTGATAACTTCATTATCTGGACACTCTATGGTTTTGTTTATATCGCCTGCTTCTACTGCTGTTTTTGCTAATGCTTTCTTGCCTCTTAAAGGAGCTGGTTACTTTTTATTGTTTGCCAAGCATTTTATTTGCAAATTGTTTGTAGAAATAATTTGAAGGATGGGATAATATCTTCTACCAGAGAGAATTTAAATTCAACTTTGGCATGCAGCTAGGGGAATTAGCAATATGGGCTCACTTCATTCTAATTTCAGAAATTGAAATTATTGACATCTGACCTGCAGTCCCAACAAAGTATGCCTTCTCCCAGTTCTCTCTTTTCTTAGGGTTCAGTTCTTTGGGTTTCTAACCCAAAAGATTGAGAGCTCACCCGTCCCCTGCCCCACCCGCTGGTGACCCTGAACTTCAGCTCCTGCCCTACCAGTTGATGTTGTCAAGCTGCTCGGCCACTCCCTGTAGGACAAGCAAACAGCGCCGACCTAACACAGCCAAAAGCTCAGCCCTGGGTCTCTGAACTCCCCCAGATCATAACCCAGTTATTCTTCACTATTTTGGTTTTTTTTTTCCCTTGCCTACAAGCAGATGTTTTTAAATATTCTGTCAAATTTTTCCAGCTGTCCTGATTGGAAGAATTGATTAATTAAATCAGCTTTGTCCAAAACCTCGAATTCGTGACTCCCTCCCAAATCACTCTCCTGATGTTACTGATCCTGCCACAAACCTGTGACACGACGCTGACAGACTTCAGCCAAAAACTGATGACATATTACAGGTTTCTTTTTTCACAGACCCATAGAAAATATACACACCCCCTGACAGCCCACATTAGAGCATAGCAACTCACTATCCAAAGAAAATAGTGATACCAATAAAGCCACAAACTTGCAGTTTGGGGTAATAAAGAATGCCCAGCCCTTACCCAGGACTTGAAATGAATCTGGCTCGCCTGCATGCAAACACACTCTGGAACATATTAAAAAGAAGCCAGCATCTGCCTGTTCCCACGCTGTCCCTTGTTCTCGCGCTGTCTCTACCCTCAACTTCACCCATTTTGTGTCAGTTTCTTAACTCCGGTTTCTCAACCCACCCTCTTGAATCACAGCTCTGTTGGATGCACTTTGACATCAACACCCTTCTCCCTACAAAATTTTCTGGCATTTTCCCTCTGGCTCAACTCCCCGATCTTGGATAAGAATCACCCCCCAGGTAAAATTCCACCTGGCTCCATTAGATCAGCCTGCCAAGTCAATGACCCCTGCCCCCCTCTGATGCTGCCTAAGGGATAGGAGATAAACACTGACGGTACAATTTCCAAATTACAGTGTTCAAACAATTCAATGTTTAACTCAAAATTACTATTTGCTACAAATTATCTCAGATGTTTTAAATAGAAACATTATTTTTTTATCTACATGATATTAAAGAGTAACAAAAGAATCCAAAAATATGGATAAAGAGGGAACTGGGGAAGGATTTAAGTCAAACAGAATTATAAGGACTTCAGTGATCTAGCACCTCTTATATTTTCCTGGATTGAGACTGAGCCCATTATCCAAAGTGAGGTAACACAAGATCAGAAGAATAGGCTCCACTTGTACTCGCCATCAAATTGGTACTGACTGATTAACACAATGGTGCTCACATGGTAGTAATATCCTCCAGGGATGGGGGGTTACGGGGTAAACTCACAACAATGGGACACAGTGTGCATTGTTGGGGGGAAGGGCAGGCCTCTAACCTCCGCTTGGGAGAGGCAATGATATAAAATGTAACCAAAATGTTTGTACCCTCACAATATCCTGAAATAAAAAATTAAAAAATAAAAATAAAAAAGAGAACGAGAAGGAGACAGGGGGAGAAATTTGGTTGATTACAAGGGGAAAGGGTCAGAAAATATTTCCATGTCCAGAACAAAATGGGGACATTTTTCTTAGTAGTATATAATTTTCAATCTTTCAGTTATACAATTAAAGCTCAAGCTACTGGTCAAAAAAGAAAAAAGAAAAGAAAAGAATAGCAGCCCTGAACTTACTTCAAGCTTTTGTTTGCTTTTTCATAATTCGGTATGGAAATAAAGCTCTTAAAAAAAAAAAAAAAAGGAGCAAGTAACAACAATGAATAACTGTCACTCTCACACTAGCTTGAATGCCGAGTTCCCTCCCTCAAGGAAATCTGAGTTACAAATCTCTAAAAATAGGGGTTTCTAATTGAGACAGACACAGGGCGAAAGGCACCACTCTAATTTGATAAGGACTTACTTAGTCAAGCCTATCATTTTAAATAGGGTAAAAGGTTTTAAAGCATATTTGTTTAGAAATGATTTATTTAGACCACCACTGATGCCAGGAAGATGAAAGACAGCCTTGCCTAGTTATTTAGTTGGAGGTCTCTCTAAAGAGGTGATGATAAATTTTTGACATATGTCTTACAATTGCTGCTGAGGGAAGAATTAGATCCATATTATAACTCCATTGCTTGATCAGCCCACCAATAACTTCTCAGTTGCTTGGTATGTCTTCATGGTGACTTCATACTTGATGAGGATGCAGCAATTATGTAGATGAATTCCAGGACCACCCCATGGAGAACATTCCCCCTCTCCCAGCCTTTGTGAATGTGATGGTAATTTACAACCTTATGCTAATGTCCAGGGCTCTCTAAAGAGCAATTACATAAATATTTTTAATTGCACTGTCCTCTCAAGCACGCAAACCACAGCCCGTCTTAAGTATGCCAAGGTCATTGGTTATCTCCACTGAAGTTTTAACATGATGTGAGAATCTTAAAGTTCTTCAGTTAAAATGTCTCATCAAGTTTAGGAGTTTGCAAAGGTCTCCTGCTGTTCCTGTTAGCTATTTAGAGTGTACTAATCCTCCATGGGTATTCTACTTCGCCATGTGCCTGTGCTGGCTAACTCCGTGGAACAATTTGGAAATGATATCAAAGGTATGAATTTAATTGTAGAGAAAAAACTACAGCCCAGATGTTAATCCTCAGCTTTATATATCTATACTTCCCCATACCAGGAAGATAATCTAAATTAAGTGCAGTTTTTTACTACTGTGCAATAGAGTACTTTCTTCTGCCTCTTTAAAACAAAACAAAACAAAACTATAACAACACGTGGCCAACGTATGGCCAATGCATAGCCAATAAGGGCATGAAATAGACAAAGGCCACTCCTAGGACAAAATTGTGGAGAAGTATGTAAGGAATATAAGGAAGAATACAAGGAGATGTATATAAGGACGTATAGAGTCAGCTGTTCCCATAAAGCAGGGAAAATTGTTTAAGGTACTACTTTGCCTAAGAGAATTTAACACCTTCCCTTCCAAAAGAGCTGGGATGTTATATAAAATCTCTTCTACTGCCACTGAAGAGAACAGAGAACAAAAGACGGGATCCCTTTAATCAACTAATTAAAAACTTCAAGGTTTAGGTGGAAGAGCAAATTTCACTGAATATTAACATTGCAATGATGTGTACAGTAACACTTTAAGAACAAAGATAGCCAGTGCTGCAGAAATATTTATGAAAACTTTGTATTTGATCTATGAATTTTGAACAATTGCAGAAATACATACGATGAAGTTTTCTTAAGTAATATAAAATCCCTGATACAAAGTCACATTCACTCTAACACAGGCTGTCGTGAACTATTTCCCACTATGTTTCACATCAGACTGGCAGATAATACAGAGCCAGTCTGAGGAAATAAGAATCTGAATGTGATTATGACTGAAATATTCCCTTACCACTGACTGGCTAAATAATCTTATAAATTCTCTTGGGAAACATGAGTGGTATTTTGTGATATATGCAAATTATATACACATACACACACTCTCTCACTTGAGTTAACAATGCTGTAAATTCATACGGCACATGTCATTACTTAAATTCTAGCATTCTCTTCCTAAATACATGTTTTGTCGACATAAAGCCTCATATCAGAAGAACGCTGCAGGCTGGGCGCCCACCAAGGCTCACACCTGCAACCCCAGCACTTACAGACAGAGGCTGAGGTGGGAGGATTGTTTGAGGCCAGGAGTTCGAGACCAGTCTGAGCAAGAGTGAGACCCCGACACTACAAAAAGTACAAAATTAGCTGGGCATGGTGGCGTGCGCCTGTAACTCAGGAGGCTGAGGCAGAAGGATTGCTGGAGCCCAGGAGTTTGAGGTTACAGTGAGCTATGATGGTGCCTCTGCACTCTAGCCCTGGTGACAGAGTGAGATCTTGTCTCAAAAAAAAAAAAAAAAAAACTCTGCAAAATACTTTTAACTATGACTACATCAGACATTCCTATTTGCCACTCGGATCCATTTTCACCTGTCCCCACCCTGCTGGGTGGCCTTGGAGCCCGACTTCCATGGATAGCAATGGCAGGCTTTCTGATCCTCTGCCTTCCAATTAAGGCCAGTTAGTGGGTGGTAAGAGCATGGAGAGTCAGAGGAAAGAGGTTTGGGAGTATTTATTCCACCAGCTACTTCCCTGCCAGGCCGTGGGTTGGCAGCAGCTTTGGTCTACTGCTGATGGTGATAATTCATGTTAATTCTTGCTGGGCAGTGCTTTTCTGTATCTGTGGGAGACTGATAACCACCTGCTCTGCCTCCCTTGTCAGGTCTGCGTGTGGTAAGCGCTCTCCACCGTTGCTAGCCTTGGGGTGCTTCACCACTGCTTGTGGGTTCCCTTAACCCTGCCTGTGTGTACAAATAGTGCCTTCATTCATTTCTCCTCAATTTACCCAGTTGAGTATGTCCCTCTCCTGACAAAACCTGACTGATAAAGTATCTTAAGTGAATGGAACTCAATTAAGGAAACAGCACCTTTACCCAATGAGAAGTGCTCTAATCTGGAAATATCACATCTCAGCAGGACTTCCTGCTTCAACCAAATCAGTGGTGTCACTCCTCTATACAAACTATGGTGACAGCATTTTCTATACCAACCACTTAGACACACAGTATTTTTACTTTGTGATTTATGAATTTTTGATTATACCAAAGGTCGTACAAAAAATATAAGAAGCTAAATCATAGGTCCACACTTAAAGGCCAGTCTATTTTCCCCATAGCTAAATAACATATATTAAGAAGAATGAAACCTATAAACCCATTAAAAAAAACTTGATTTTTAAATATTTTAGGAACAGAGTAACGAGGTGGTCTTTTTACAGATTTCTGGCATCTACCATGTATTGAGATACTGCTTGATTCACATGTGTTTGCACCCCTGGTATGAATTTCCTTTTTATATGAAAAGGACAAAGCTTCTGTAAAAATATTTTGAATGTTTCTCATACAAAATCCAAAGAATATCTCCAGAGGAACTGAAGCAATATACAAACTAAAAGGAGGGAAAAAACACAATAATAAAGACTTGAAAGTACCTTCCACAAAGAGAGACTCTCCGAAAGGGAAAATAAGGACTGAAGCCATTGAACTCCCTTTATCTATATCCTAACAAATAACACCTCCTGTGCCTTAAATATTTAATGTGAAATCTGTGGATTTATATAGCTTACAAAATGCCAGGGGCTTATTATCTTTACAGTTTGCATGACAGGAATATTCATACCGCTCGATTCCACAGTCTAAGACAACAGGAATTCCTCCAGGTGCTAATGGCAGATAACTTTCACGTGGCTTCAATAATCCACTAATTATGGAACCCCTCAGGTAGAACAATGTCATTAATCTGATTAAATTATTTATATTGCTGGGAAGCTAAATCTTATTAGGTCTTGGGTATTTTATTTGGTTCTCCAGTATGGAGATGCAAAAGGACAAAACCAGCTTTTCTCCACTACATTTTTCATCTAAGGGGGAAAAAAGAGAACTAAGAAAGAAAGAACCTCAGATGTAGAGTTTTAATGCCAGACCACCACCCGAGAGCAGGATCTAATGTTCTCCCAGGCCCCTACAACTATGTGGAATTTTCCATGACTCTTGGAACTCTGCCGTTGTGGCTGAGGACTTGTTAGTATATGTCAGCAGCAGCGCCACAGCCATGCTAAATGACAATTCTATCAGCGTCATTTACTATTAGACGTACTGTCTACATTAAAATGAAGAGGCTTCATTTCTCCTGAACAGATCACTGAGAAGCTTGTGAAATCCCTAATGCTAAATGTGCTACACAATTACACGGAACAGGCAACCTCTTTGGGTTTTTGGCAACATACTAGACCATTTTCATATCTGTGCTGGTCTACCAGACACTTAGAGGGTTAAAGAAGTTCTGGAGATTAGATTAAACCTTCTGCAATTTGATGGGCTACTCAAACATGTACCGTTTATCCAAGTACTCCGTGTGAGTAGTAATTTGTAAAATGCTTCACAACCTATAATTTTAAAATGTCATAGCTGGTCATCTATCATTTCCATTTTACAGAAAAAAGTACTCACCGTAGACATACTTTTATCAGAAGAAACATAAGGCATATAAGAAAATATGCGTGTTTTTTAACAGAAATAAAAATAGAGAGTGTTGGAAGTCTTGCACTTGATCAAATTAGTTAATTGACATTTTTAACTTTATTGACACTTTCCTGAGTCTAGTTGCCCTATGTCTACTCAAATTTTTATTAAGTTTATCACTTCTCAAATATTCTTCCTTCTTTCAAGGTTTCCAAAACACTAGAAGAAGCTGTGATAAGCCTTTCTCTTGTACCCTAGGGCTTTCTTTTAATAGATATGTGGTCAAAGACACACAGCCAGTCCAGCTCCTAGCTAAATATAAATCATATTATACCAGGAATAGAATTCATAATCTTATGTTACAAAAACACCATCCTCTAATAGAACACCCAGGACTTCAAACAACTTCTTAGAGCAACAGCTAGGAGGCACCATAGAAATACTCCTATGCTCAAATCCAGCCCCACACAACAGCCTGGAATTAGACACAGCCAGCAACTAACCCACCTGCATGAGTTTTCTAATTACATTCTTGGAGTCAGGCTTTTGGGTCAAGTGTTTCCTGAAAGGGTGAGGCCACATAAAGTCAGTCTTAGAGCAGCAGACCAGGCTCTGTATGTCCTAGGACTTCCTAAGCACACAAGTAACTATACACGTCCCTGCGCCACCCATATTCCTCTTTAGGAACAAAGGACCTAGTCTGCTGCTGCTGGGAGGGCAGACAGCTCTCAGCTGCCCACCCACACAAGTATTGCTTCTGCTAAGACAGCTGCCACACTCAGGATCACCCCACTCCTAGGGCAGCCCGCATCTAGTAAACAATTGATGTGCTGATGTGCAGGCCCTGCTCCTGTTACCGAAACCTCGACATTTGTCCCCAACGCCACAGCAGAAGAATGAGGATGAGTGGTTTGAGGAGAAGGAAAGAGAAGTGTATTAATTTGCTGACAAATGAGGAGGTTGGCAGACTCCCATCTCAAAGTACCAATGTCATATTTCTGAGCGGAAGTACAGAGTTTTAAAGATTCTGATTAATCTCATCTTCAACTAAGACAATCTTGTGACCTCTTCCCAGACAATTCCCCTGAACCATCTCCTGTGGCACAAAGAACAAAGGACATTCTCCTGCCCCTCCCGACCACTGGCTTGAGGCAGGGATGTAGGTTTTAGCTCTCAAAAAGGGTGAGAGGGTTTTGAAGAGACAGAAAACATTTTTACCCTTTTCCAGGCCATTTTCTCTGTTACACTCCCTTGCCCAACCCAGGACAATTCTCAAGGATCATTCCAGCTTCCAAGCTCTCTGTAGGTGGGCTGAGGTATCCGTCAAGACTGCATTGCAGTTCAGTTCTCTCTCTGCCTGGTCCAGCTTCCTCCTCTTCTCTTCTGTAGTTGCCAATCCCCATAGTACTCCCTAATCAATCTCACACACATTCATTTCCACTTAAAGTCTGCTTCTTGGGCAGCTCAACCCATGACAATGTTTAATCACCCTAGTTCCTAAGAGCATACCCCTATCTCTTCAAGTTCTTCTGGGTTAAATCAGGATTTCTAGGACTAAATTTTCCTAGACAATATATGGTAAGAAATGGGTCTAGTCTCAATAGAAAGAAGACAAGAAGAATTGAAGAGGTAGTGTGCAAATGAATACTAAACATATTATTTTACTTTTATAAGATAAGCTTCTTTGAGGATAAATGAAGTAGGAATGTCAGGGGTGCTTAACCTGCGATGAACTGGCAGGTGAACACGGGAATGCTGTAGTTCTCACGAGACCGCTCTCTTTTCATTTCAGCACTGGAGACTGAGATGTTGTCAAGTATGTACAACCAATCCCCATAACAGCTGGGATGGGTCTGGCTAAAATTTAAAGCAGGACCTTTACACGTGCACCCTGTTCCTGGGGACTGTCATTGGTACCATGGCATATGGTAACAGGGATGTTAGCATTTGGAGCCATCAAGAGAATTTCTCAACTATATCGTTTACAACTGCTCCCAAATACTAAATGCTCTAGGTCAGTTTCTGTAGAGGCAGAGTCTGAGACAGAGAACATTGTACAAGTGATTTATTGAGGGCACACTTGCAGGTAAATCTGTAAGGGAGTGACTGCTCCCTAGGGAATTTTGGAGCTTGAATAGCACCACAGTTATCCCACCTTAAGCAAAAAACCCAGGCTTTTTTAATCCACATATCCTTCACTCATTGGCTGTCGGCTACCCTTGGTTGGGTGTGGGAGTGGGAGGAAGTGTACTTCCCAAATGTTTTTAGATGAAGCAAATTCCCAGGCCAGTAACAGGTACAAGTCTGAACCATCAGTAGCCAACGTTCACAACAGGGGCACTCTAGCCCCATAAAAGGAATCTGAGAGGGGGCACAACATGACCATGACACTGAGCAAATACCATGTGCCAAGGTGCTGTGCAGGCTAGAAGTACAAATGCAAGACAGGATCACAACAGGCATTGCTTCCGAGGCTTCCTCTATGCCCACAGCTGCTCCAGGCTAGCCAGAAGGCTTGGTTCTGTCCTGGGGTCTCTCTTGAGGACAATCTCTGTTCCTGCCAGGAAGCTTCCAGGGATTTCTGCAGGCCCTAAAAGAGGAGGATCCAAATGGAAGAATGGAAAACAAAAGGCAGTACTCACTCAATAATTTTTCAAGAATTATTCTCTTAAAGATTGACCATGTTGAATGATCCATTTAAAAACTGTGATCTTTGGTAGTTAAGTTCCTTCTTGGTTTATATTATTCTTATGAGTCAATTCATCAGGAATGTGTGATTGTAGGTAAGCCAGAGTCCCAACATTCAGAAATAGACTAAAGGAGCTTGGTTACATTCCAGTTGCAGAATCACAATATTTTACCTCCCTAAATCAAATATTCAGTCTAAAATGGAGCTAGTCTCACCCAATATCTGAATGAAAGGCCCACGGGACCATTTCCAATACCTTTATATCATTGTCCAACTACATTCAATGCCAGATATAGAGAAGGATGGATCCAGTCACCAAGTCCTCATGATGAATTGAGCAAAGCACTTCACCTCAAAGTATCTTAATTTTCCATTTTAACACAAGGGATTTGAACTAAGTGGTTCATTTATTCAACAAATATCTATTAAGTGCCTACTATGTGCAAGACAGCGTGCTACAATCCCAGGATAGAATGGCAAAGAAGAAATACATAGCCACTGCCCCGGTGGAGCTCATGATCAAGTAAGAAATAGCCAACACAAACAGATTCAAAATTAAGAATTGTGATCAATGTTGTGAAGGAAACAAAAGGTGATGAACTAGAAAATAATGGCAAGGATCTATCTTGGATAGGATTTATATAGAAGGCTTCTCTGTAAAAGTAAATACTGGCTGGGTGCAGTGGCTCACACCTGTAATCTCAGCACTCTGGGAGGGAGAGGTGGGAGGATTGCTTGAGCTCAGGAGTTCGAGACCAGCCTAAACAAGAGCAAGACCCCCGTCTCTACTAAAAATAGACAAATTAGCCGGGTATGGTGGCATATGCCTATAGTCACAGCTACTCGGGAGGCTGAGGCAGGAGGATTGTTTGAGACCAGAAGTTCAAGGCTGCAGTGAGCTATTATGATGCCACTGCACAGAGTGAGACCCTGTCTACAAAAAAGAAAAAAAAAAAGTAAATACTGAAGCTGAGACCTAAAGGTAGTAAGGAGATAATCATGTCAGGAACATTCCAGACAGGAGGACTAGACTGTGCAAAGTTTCTGAAGTGGGAGCATACTAGACTTGCTTAAGAAGCTAAAAGAAAGACTAGGTTAGATGGCATAAAATGAGTAAAGGGCACAGAGGCACAAAACAAGGCTGAGCAGAACAAGACCAGAATGAAAAATGACAGAATTTTATCCTGAGAACAATGGGGAGGCATCACAGGATCTTAAACTTTACATGTTGGATCACACTAGCTGCTGACTGGAGACTGGAGGTAAGGCAAAGTAGAGGAGACCTGTAGGGGCACCTGCTGTAGGTACCGGCAGTGACAATGGAGAGAAGTAGAGAGAAGATGTATTTTGAAAGTGATGACTTATATATTGATTATGGTTCAGACGTGGGTGATTGCAAAAAGAGGGGAAAAGAATGGTGCTTGGGTTTCTAACATACACAACAAAATGGTGATGTTGCCATTTATCTTTTAAGACTGGTGAATGGGTAGGAAAAGCTTGGGGATAGAATCAAGAATTCATTTTGGACAAATTAAGTTGCTTAAGAGACATCCAAGAAGATATGTCAAATATATATATATATATACACACACACACATCTAGAGATCAGCAGAAATACTTTCTTCATTTATCATCATCATCATCATCATTAGGTAGACTTAACATCTTGAAGATTCAGTTTCTTCATAAAGTGGGGATATCTACCTTCCTAATTCATAGAACAGTTATAAGGATCAAAATAAAATACTATGTGGGAAAGCACTTTGCAAACACACACACAAACATTAAATGCATGAATATGTATGAATGAATGATATTCAGCATTTCAGTGGAAAACATGACAACCAGTCCTTTACACCCGAATCCCAACCGGCTCTATTCATACATAGTTGTCATGAAGCATGTTGATTACACCAGTTCTTAACAGTTAAATCAATGAGAACTCTTCCTTTGTGAGTCTGTGATGTGTACCTGGCTCTAGATTATGATTTCTACATGTCTGTTCCCACCACATCCCTGATGTTTCTAAGGAAGTATAAGAGGAATATATAAAAGTAGTGCCGAGTATTGAAAGAGAGCAATAAAAATTGCCAAAGTTCACCAGTGCCTGTCAAATACCAGTAAATATTAAGTATTCAAAAGATAGGACTTCCTTCAGTAGATAACAAGAGTTTACAGAAAGATATTCTTCCTTGTACTTCATTTCTCTTTCCTTATCACACTAACCCAAGAAATAATTTTTTCCAAATAGGAACAAGAAGTATTTTCTTGTTAGACATTCCTTTTTATATGAAGAACATTCCTTTGACCTCTGAAGAACACCCTTCCAGTAAGATGCAAAGTGAGTGCTGAAGTTCCAGTAACTTCTGAGGGGCTAACCCTATTTGTACAGGGCTCTGTGTCTTTGCTGGAGTCACAACCAGGCTAATTGATCCTCTCTATGGACTCGCTCTGCAGACAGAGTCTGGTGCCAACGCTACACAAACACCGAGATAGACAAGAAAGGTACTGGAATTTTATCACCAAACACCGTAAACTGACAACCAAATAAAGTGATCAAAGATAATGAAGCAAAACTCTGGAAACCTGTCATGGCAGCAGAAAATGTTTGTCTCAATGACCGATTTCTGCAATAGACTTGGTCAATTGGCTTCTTTTTAAAACCAGTGAAAAGACAAAATACATTACTGCAGCTATTGTGGGTGATACTAGTGACATTTGCTGAAACTTATTAATCTTTATCTTTGCAGTGGGGCTCTGAGGATACCTTTCAGAAATGTAAAAATCAAAATATTATCATTAAGATGTTTGAATTTATCCCAAATTAAGCTTTATAAATTTTTTGATATTTAATTGATTTAATTGCTTACTTAAGGATGGTTAAGACTTTAGGTGCTACCTAAAGACCAATTGTTAGAATTCATTGTTGTAAAGAATATTGGATATCTTTAAAAAACGTTAGGCTGATGCGACTGGTATTTGGGATAGAAAGTAGACAGCTTTCTGAGTTAAGGGTGATGTGGTGGGATAAAGTATTAGGAAAGCTGAATCTCTCAGTGGAGGTAGGCACAACTTTTCTTAGATATCTAGCCATTATTAGGGCAAAAAGGGGCCCATTTTGACCATCTTCCTTATATTAGTGATCACCAGAGAAGTACACAAGATCTTCTGTTTGCAATTATTTTTATTTTCTCTTTTTTATAGTTGTATATATGTAACGATGAACATAGTATTAATATTATACATTAAAACAGTTATGCCTGTCCCTAATTTAGAAATAAAAGTGTATATATAGCATAATTATATACTTATAAAATATTTCCTGTAATGATAAATGATCCACATATTTGGAGACCCTTGCTCCGAGTCACTAGGTATGACCAGTAAGGTTTTAAATACATGTATGAAGTAGCTTGCCTTAAAACACTTTTCATGAGTATCAGGACCCTTGCAAAGGCTCTAATTCAGGAACAAACTGTGTCTTTCTGCAAATTAGATTTAAAAAAAGAGCCCCTTCTTCCAGGTGGACCTGCTTACGGAGCGCAGCTCTGAGAACCGAGCAGGGGCCGGATGGCAGCCTCATTCACTCTGCAGTGAATAAACTGCACGAACGGCCAAACGCGTGGGCCCTGAGTGTTCCACTTTCAGAAAATGTGCTCAGAACAATCACTTCCCCTGCCTCCATCTGCCTGAACTTCCGGGCAGCCTCACAAGATGGCAGATCCCTTGTGAATCTGCTTGATCCCCGTCCAGAGTCTGACTCTCAGCTTTATAGCCTCAAACGGGAGATTTTGTCATCACTGGGGACAGATCCATTTACCTGAACCCAAATCTCAGGTTAGCAAATTTATTATTTTCACTCAAGAAATATGAGCCAGAGAAACCAGAATTCTCTGTGCAAACACAATGAACATGCCTCCTGATATTAAACAAAAGTGTATGGGAAGCCAAGTTATAACCACAAGGAAGGCATCCATCAAGTGAATCTCAAGCAAATGGCATCAGGTAAAGATGGCCAGATGTCTGCAGCTGTCGTGATTTGACCAATAGGACCCAAAATGCTCCAGCTACAACTCTTTGGATCCCTCTCCACATTAGGGGTAATCTCACCATGGGCATTGCCAATGCAACCAGCACACTGAATCAAACAGCCACTGACTGTGTTCTCCTCACACGCAGCACTTGGAAAGGTCCAGCCAGTACGTGTCTCACTGATTCTCCTTGGTACGTCCCTGGATGATAAAGCATCTTCTCTTTCTGGCACGCAGGTTTTTTTTCTTTGCATATGTTATGACACTGAACTAGGCTTCAGTCAGTCCTAAAGAGAAAACTGTCCCTCTTAGGATTCTATATATCACTGCTACTGTCCCTTAAGCTTAAAATTTGACTTTCAGAGGAAAGAATTTTCCAATTTTTTGCAACTTCTTGGGGGTACTACACTGTACCAGAAACAATATGTTACTCACCAAAACAATGTGCTACTCATACTGCCCCTAGAACTGCAATGACTTTTGACTGACAGTGGCCAGATTCCCAGGAAATATGACTCCTATAGATTCTCTGGTCAACCAAGGCAAGTCACATGGCAGCTTCAAGAGGTGGCCCTCCTCGTGACTAAGACATTCTTACCATGTTGCCTCCTCATAACAGAGAATGTGTGCATGGCAGGCAATTCCTTTTGATAAATTTATTATTATAACTTTGGCAACCAATCGTGATGTAATAAGGAGAAAGCGATGTATTTAGACTCGACTGAAAATAAACACCACCAAGGGAAAAAGGTGCCCATTCATAAATGGTGTTTATACTAATAGAGCCCAGTAGAAGCAAATTATTTATTTAAAACTCAAAACATTTCTCTGATTGATAAGTTTGACCTCAGTTTCATGTCAGAGTTTAGTAGAAGAATGCATCTCTATGTATTTTCATTTTCCCATTGATATATGCTACACCAAGAGAAAATAAATAAGTAAAAACTAAGTCAGTGAAGTAAATGAACTGATGTGAATTAGTTATTCATGTTTTAAAGTTGGCAGCAAAAAACGATTGCCAGAAAGTACAGGGGCTCATAGATTCCCAAAGTCAGCTATTTTCTGTAAACAGTTTCTAGACGGTTAATAACGTGTCCTTGGACCAGAGTCTTGGGCCATTGCTCTGTTTTCCCATTAGATCTCCTGCATGTGTATAAAATGTCTCGTCTCATTTTAGAGAGTGGGAATTGGCTGCCACTTCTTTATAATGATCATTTTTTAACTTCAAATAAATTGTGAAATTTGTTATTGATTGTGCATGAAAATAACCATTTGACCTGAAACCTGCAAAAATTTATCAGACTTTACTAGCTGATTTGCTCATTTTGAAGGTAAAATACCATCTATTACTTAGAGCTGTATTAAACTATTTACTCACATCGCTTCTAGAATTGCGATTTTCAGTTTCCTAATAATACAGAAAATAGTATTCAGTTTCTTCTATGTCAAAAGCACCGGGCTAGACAGTGGAGGAAATAGAAAAGTGAGTGAGGCCTGGTTTCCAGCCTCCGGAATCTGACATTCTACAAGGAGCCATAGGCGAAACATGCACGCAACGGCTGTAATGTGAGGCAGCATGAAACGGGTCACAGGGAGAAGAACTAAGCTCTCTAGAAATTCAAAGGGAGCCTCGCTTCCAGCAGGGATGGTCAGGGAATGCTTTCACCACAGAGGAGGAGGCATCTGAGTTGGGCATTAAGCCACGAGTCGGATTTCAGAAGGCACAGATAGGGATGAGGTGTTACCAGCAGACAGGATGGCACGAGCAAGGACAGAAGCAGAAACCACAGGGAACAGACGGTGATCCAGTTTGGCAGAACCATGTGTACTGTGGGAGGGGGGAGTGCATGGGAGGTAAAGGTAAGATGAGATTAAATTGTGAAGGGTTTGTAAGCATGGAAAATGAGTTTTTACTCTTCGGTGGGTAACTGAGAATCAGGGAACATCTTTATCAAATGCATCTTAGAGCAATTGGCCTGGCAGTCGTGTGCAATGTGGGGTAGAGTGGAAGAGGAGGAAGGCAGGGTGCAACAGTCGATGCATTCCACATATCAGGTGATCAGTGGGCTTCCCAGCAGACTGCAATGAAGAGGGAAGTCTGAATGGTGGTAGGAGTTTTTCTGTGTGTCATTTCTTATTCAACTTATTCTCTGTTTCTTGTCTGGCTACAGGAGTCAGATAAAAAACAAAATCCATGAAGGAATTCAACAGTCTAAAATATGACATGTGAATTCTAGGAAACTATAAAATCTGAAGGGGCCAGAGGTAGGTGCTGAAGTCAAATTGCAAAGCTAAATTTGTAGAACCAGAAAAATAAGAACAAACACAAACCAAATAGGCTGGGAGAAAATTGAGAGTGGGAAGAGAGTCTTGTCAGATTCCTTAGAATAGAATTTTTTAATTTTGTGTTTTCTTTTTAATGATAATCTAAAAAAAATTATGAAAGCATACTTTGGGCCTCATGGAGAACCACTTTATAAATGAGTGTTTCCACTCTATTTTAGTACCTGTGCTTTCATTTTTCTATTACATTGGCATCAAGTGGTACTATTTTAATTTACATTGGCCAATGTGGAGAAAGCAGAGGAAGAATTAATATAGAAATGGCATATTTGTGGCAATTGAAGGCCAAGTGAAATCTGCTGAACTAAATGAACAACGATTATTTAATGGTACAACTAAAGAAATAGGGAGATTAAGTCCATGATACCAAAACCATGCAGAACTAAAGACTCAGAGTCACATTATGATGAGCAACTAAGTTTTCTTAGCATAGAATTTGGATTTCATTGGTTTAGTAATTTTCTTCATATCTAATTTGTAAATCAGTTTTGATTTTATAATTGTTTACTATCTATAAGCATAATGAGCTTATACATAGTTACAGTGGCACACATTTAAGCACCATTATCATAAAATTATATCAGTTAATTTGATGGGGGGAGAATGAGTAAAGGTTTTTTCATTAAAGTGGGCCCATATATTACTTATGTTTAGAAAACATATCCCTCGGACATATATTTTGGCTGGTGCCTTGCTTTGACTTTGTGGAAGTATGTTGACTATTTACTTACATTGTCAAGACAAACAAGACACTTATATGTTTCATATTCTAAGAGTTCAGCCTGCTCATTTTTCAAGCTGTAAACTTCCAAAATAATATGTGCAAAAAAAACCATTTTATTTAGTATATGTTTGTGACATTGAATTAGTTTATTTACTATGTGATTTAACCAGATAACCCCTCCTTTTCAGGCTGCAAAATAAAGCAACTGAACCTAGATTTTGAGAATGTATATTATAGAAGACATTAATATTTTTTAAATTTAATTTTTAAAATTTTTATTCCATTTTAATTTCAATAACAGGTAGAGTCAGAGAAGAGAAGATATCATAATATATTTTTATGGTAGCAAAACAGGCAAATAAAACCAGCACATCGGTCACCACTGGGGTTGTATTATTTTTAGCACGGCCAATGTGAAGTTTAGTGGAACTCTCTGTTACATTAATTGGCTACCAGTTCTACAAAGCGTAATTAGCGCCACTATTTATATCTCAGTCTGTGTGTGAATTTGGCAGCTCTGTCAGCATAATACACCTGCTTTTCCAGCCTAGGATATCCACTGAGCAACAAGTGACTGATATACTGAATTATATTAAGTATATTTAGGAGTATTTCTGACATGTGTTCAAAGGAGACAGTATTGAGATTTTTTTTCTTGCATTCATATCATAATAAGGAAACATGTAACTTCCCACGGGCTTCACAAATTATTAACTAAGTCGTCCTTACACTATCTCGTGAGAGAATCATCCGCTGATCTCCAGGGTACAGATGTGGCGATGGAGATGGAGACACAATGAGAGGAAGGGGCAGGATGTGATGGCTTAAGCTTTAAGATGTTGCAGCGTATCACAGTCTTAAAGTTTCCTCCTTATACATAAAGCCTCATAATAAATGCTTTTGGCAAGTGGTGGAGCGTGCATGACAATTTGAGAATGACTAGTTTTAGAATAGGAAAAATCAATGGAAAATGTTAGATTAATACAAGTTATTAAAATTGTACTTATTCCAGTACAAATACAGAATCCAGGTAATGCCAAATAATCACAAATTTCCAAATTAAAGGATTGCAGGTTTCTAGTTAATCTTTTGACTGCTACCCATGCCCTGTCAGTCTCTCAGCCAATTTCCCTGCTTACAGCCCATGTCGATTGGTCTACAAGTAAAAGAGCCATAACATAGTGAAGTCTTGAATACACATTTTTTTTCTTGTTTCTCAAAGCAGCCGATTTCTACTTAGCTCTATTCTCTCTTCTGGAAGCATACTCCAGGAACTGTTCTTTCTGGATCCCTAATTGTCTGTCTGTCTTTCTTTCTTTGTTGCTGTTGTTGTTGTTGTTGTTTTCCTGTCATGCTCAGGCAGGACCTAATCTGGTTTATACTAAACAAATTACAGCAGTTTCCAATCTACCCACTCTGTCCCTTTATAACAACTCTACATGATTCATGAATCCGCTTTTCTGATGGGGGCGGCTTATTTTCAACCACAACCAACAATATGCTGCTAGAATCAAGATGAATCAGCCCTATAAACTACCGGCTTCTTATTCAGTGTGAAATAAAGTATCTCACAGCCCCCTTCTACCCTGAATGTCAAATTGTCTTTCCCATCTACCTGCCTTAGTGCCAGAAATATCATCACTAGAACTAACTTTCAGAATGAATCATTATGCCCTGAACACCCCTATTAAGTTTGTAAATTATGAAGGCAACACATTAATCCATTGATTATTAAATAGAAGTGTGCAATAGAACCATCAAAACATACATACTGAGCCTCCCACTCCAGAACGCGTGACTCAGTAGGTGAAGCCAGGGATAAGTGTGCTTTGAACATCATTCTAGGCTACTCCGTTGTTCATTCTAGCTTCAGCTCCACTGCAGAAGTCCCTCAAGCATCCAAACACAATACAATGGATTCATCTTCTTTTTAAGTGTCATCGAAGACTAGAACCAGGAATCAGTAAGTTTGATGGTGAGATGACAATTAAGGGGGGAAAAAAAGTAGGCCAGGATGGTTTGCTTCAGGAAAACTCTGGAAGTCTAGGGGGCCGCAGGAAGAAACTGGACACTGAGAGGAATGAGGGGCTCTGGAATAGGGAGAAGTTTTGAAACTACTTCCTAATTTATTCTGAGGTGGATACCAGTATTGGAAATTTCCAGCCTTAAAAGTTTGCTATAACTATGAAAAACAGTTGGTGGCTCCTCAAAAAGTTAGACGTGGAATTACCAAGTGACACAGCAATTCTACTCTGAGATACACACCCCAACGAATTGAGAACAGGCGTTCAAACAAATACCTGTGCATGAGTGTTCACAGCAGCACCATCCACAGCAGCCAAAGGGAGGAGACAATCGAAATGCCCACCACCTGACGGATGCCTGAACAACTGTGGTCTACCCCAGCAATGGAATATTATTCAGCAATAAAAAGGCATGGGATACTATACACGCTACAACATGGATGAACCCTAAGAATCTTATGTTAAGTGAAAGAAGCCAGATACAAAAGGCCACATGTTGTATGATTCCATTTATATGAAATATCTTTTACAGTCAAATCCATAGAAACAGAAAGCAGGTTAGTGGTTTCCGGAGGCTGGGGAGGGCAGGGGGTACACAGGAATTGGGGATATCAATATTAATGGGTATGGGGCTTCTTTTGGGAAGACGAAAAAAATTCTGGAACTAGATGGTGGTGATTCACAATATTCCAAATTTACTTAATGTCACCGAACTGAGCACCTTAAAATAGTTAAAATGATAGATTTCATGATTTGTATATTTCACCATAATTTTTTTTTTAAGTGCTTTACAGGTGTGCTGTTCTTTATTCAAACTCTGCCCCCTCGTCCAAGAACCCCAAAGAAATGTACTCACAGGTGAGCGTCCCGTGGCCTGGCAGCCGTTCCCTGCCATCTGTGTTGTGTCCCCAATCATGCTGAGCGGGTGCCAGCAGGAAAGAGCACTCAGGGCAGCATCTCCAGTTACCCTGTGCCCTGGATGCGGAGGTGGGTGGAGGAAAGTGATAAGAACGTTCGAACAGTGTGGCTCCCTAAATGTCACTGGGCTTTACGTGACTGAACCTCCTCCGCGCTCTGGAAACCTCACAGATTGGCAGGCGATGACTGCAGCATGCACCCTGCAATTTAAACCCAACCCGACAGAAAGGAGGATTCCAAAGCAGACATAATGCCAAAGAAAATTTCCCTCCAGGCAGGCACTGTGTCCTTACAGAGTCAGGAAGGAAACAGAAGTGCCTGTTTCTCCTTTGAGTCACCCAGCTCTGCCTTACTTGTCATTTACAATGCAGAAATGTGAAAAAATGAATTTTCTGGGGAATTTAGAGAATTCCCTAACTGCCTAATTACTGGCCTCCAAAGCATAAACTATAAGACTTGAACAGTGGAGAAAAATATGTTTTTCTAAGGGGAATTTGATTTCTGATTATAGATACAGAAAATCCCTTGTTCTGTTTCTCCGTGGTTGCTCTCTGGGTCTATCTTCAATTCCTAGTTCATGACGGCTGATTATCTCTGCTCTCAGTTCAGATCACTTAGATAAGCAGAAGGCATTGCTTAAGGACACATGTGGATGTACATAAGCAACTGGAAACTTTAAAAAATCTGAAGGTAGAATATAAGTTTTATGAATGTATTTTAAGAGAGTTTTAAATGAAAGGGCATTCAACAACATGTTTACAAAGATTATTTTAGGGTGATAGGATTATTGGTTATATGTGTCTATTTTTCCTTTTCTTACGTGTTTCTGTATTTTTTGTGGTAAGCACATGTTATTTTTTAATGTAATAATTTTTAAAACAATATTTTTTTAGCCTATATTAAGTGCATGCCCATAGAATCTCAAATAAATTGCTTTTATTACTGTTCTATTTTCTCATAATTTTTACTTGTCTCAAATTGGCTCACATCTTTCTAGTTATTGGTGTTTCTATGGTGGCTTCTTAACCTTCTACATCTTTTTCCACTTTATATCTTTGAAAAATACCAGAGCTTTTTCTGGAAGATGCTGGAATCAATAGAGTAGTATGTGTAGTATGTAGTTCTAAAACATAATGATTTGGAAATGGAACAGAGTCTGTTGAGAGAAACCTTCAAAATCTTCTTTTAAGGCTGGGCGTGGTGGCTCACACTTATAATCCTAGCACTCTGGGAGGCAGAGGTGGGAGGATCTCTTCAGGTCAGAAGTTCAAGACCAACCTGAGCAAGAGTGAAACCCCGCCTCTACTGAAAACAGAAACAATTAGCCAGGCGTGGTCTGCACCTGTAGTCCCAGCTACTCAGGAGGCTGAGGCAGGAGGATGGCTTGAGTGAGCCCAGGAGTTTGAGGTTGCTGTGAGCTAGGCTGATGCCACTGCACTCTGGCCCAAGGTGACAGAGCGAGACTTTGTCTCAAAAAAATAAATAAAATAAATAAAATCCTCTTTTAAAGGAACTTTTTATTGCAGCATAACGCACACAGAAAAGGGTACAAATATTCCAAGTGCACAGCTAAATCACAAAGCAGACACTCCTATGTAACTGCCACCCAAATAATGAAATAGATCGTGCCCAACACCCAACAGCCCTCCACATGCCTGATCCAATTCCCAGCTCCAGAGTTAACCACTATCATAATCTTCAATTCCCCAGCCCAGCTTTCTCTATTTTTAAACTTTACATAAATGAATCAGTATGTATTTTTGTGTCTGGCTTCTTTCATGCAACATAATGGTTGCCAAACCTATCTCTGTTGCGTGGAGCAGTAGTTTCATTTTCTTTATTTTATAATATTCCTTTGTATATATATGCCACAATTTCTTTATCTATTCTACTATTGGTGGGTATCTGGATTATTTCCAGGTTGGGGCTATTACAAATAATGCCACTATGAATATTTTTATATATGATTTTTAAGGACTATACATACACTTCTGTTGCCTAAATTCTGTTGGGCATATGCCTGGTTGTGAATTATTCAGTCATAGGATGTGTGGACAGACATTCAGCCTAAGCAGATATTGCCAACCAGTATTCCACAGTGGCTACACAGAGCTACACTCTCACCTGTTCTATAAGAAAGTACTAGTTGCTCCACACTCTAACCAATAGTTGGTATTTTCCAACTTTTTAATTTTAGCCATTCCATCAGGTATGCAGTACTATACCATTGTGATTTTAATTTGCGTTTCTTATAATGAGATTGTGAACCTTTTTACGTTTCTCAGCTATTTGGCAATCCTCTTTTTGTGAAGTGCCTATTCAAGTATTTTGCCCACTTTTCTATTGGGTTGTCTGTATTTTTCCTTGTTTATTTGTAAGTTGTTGTTTTTTTTTTTAACATATTCTGTATACTAGTCTTTTAATAGCAATATGTGTTATAAATGGATTCTCTCTTCCAGACATGTGGTTCTGCCAGGGCACAGGGCAGATCCTCTTAATGCTTCGTGAATAGAGATAATCGGAGTTGGAATGCAGTCGCTATAGTGGATGGTCTATTTTCAGGTTATTTATTTTTAAGATTTGTCCCCTCAGGATCCCAAATGAAAGCCTGGGGTGACTACTAAGACCCTTTCTCCTTGGTAGGCCCTTAATTCCAATTATTTCATCCCAGCTTCGTAAGAGTGCAGGAATCTGCGCTCAGCTTCTCTGCCAGTCCACTGCTAATTGCAAATCAGCAAATGCCTCTAGTGGAAAAGTCATGGGGGACCAAATGTCTTCTCTTTCCTTCCTTTCTTTGGGGGCATCTTGCCCCTGCAAGTCTTTACTTCTTTTTGGTTATTTTGGTAGCTCTCCAATGTTTTAAAACTTCAAACAGATGAACACACATATAAACATATATATATAACATGTATGTATGTATATGAAGATTGACTGTAACAAGCTAGTTAGTCAGTGTTTAGAAACAGAACCTCCAACCAAACTTTTCTTTAATGACAAAGAGAATGCCACATCCTTTTCTAATGTGCTGGTTTGATTATTACTATTATACAATGAGAGTTACATAATCTATCATGTTTTATTCTGAGCCTAGGTGCTAAAAAAAACTCAGAGTTTAATATTTATGACATTTTAAGGTCAGAATTTCATGATTTGTTTCTCTGTTTTTTAACCCTTTGCCACTTTTTAACCTGTTAGCTTGATAGTTTCTTTTTTTAAATCATATTTTACCTACACTTTCTTTATAAGCCACCTCAATTCAATTTGGCAATAGCTAGGATGGATGGATGGATGAACAGATAGACAAATGGATGAATGATGAATAAACACATAGATATACTAAGTATTCGAATCCCAAATCAATCAAAATTCTATCACTGAAAACATATAACAAAATTAAGTTCACTAACAAAAGCATCCAACAGGATGATCTGGGTATAGAAAAATCTCAATTCACAATGAAACTAAGGAAAAAATATTTTTAAACCGCCAGTCCTGGCTCAGAGGTGATATAGGAAGATCTCCATGGTATACCTGTATAAGAAGCGGCAAGTAAGTAAAAGAAAGTCAGGAGAGGAAACCTGGGGGTCATTTTCCTCATAGATAAGGAATGGCTCAACTCTAGACAATGAACATTTGATGGTTTTCCAGATAGAAGACCCTTAATTCTCCCAACTGCTGAAGCTTCTGGATTTCTTCAAATTTCTATTATATTCAAATTAAAATTACACTGACATGCCATTTATTACCTATACCAATAGAAATACAAAATGGCACAACTCCATTGGAGAACCATTGGAAATATCCAGCAAGGTTAGATACATGTTTATCTTTTTTTTTTAACTTTTTTTTAATTTCAGTATATTATGGGGGTACAAATATTACAGTTACGTATATTGCCCATGCCCCCCTCCCCCCTCAAGGCAGAGCTTCAAGCGTGACCATCCCCCATACGTTGCACATCTCACTCATTATGTTTGTATATACCCATCCCCTCCTCCACCCTCCCACCCGCCTGACACCCGACAAATGTTATTCCTATATGTCCACTTAGGTGTTGATCCGTTAATACCAATTTGCTGGTGAGTACATGTGGTGCTTGTTTCTCTTTTTGACCCAGGAAACTCACTTCTAGAAATATATCAAAAAAATACACTGGTCTCATTAATCAGAAAACATAAAAGCTAATATGCACAAGACTATCACAGCACAATTTGGAAGACCAAAAAGTTGAAAACCACCCAAATATTCATAAATAGGGAGCTGGCTGAATAAATATGGGTACTTTCACACAATATAGTACCGTGTAATACTTACTATGTAGCTATAAAAAGGAAAGAGGTGTATCTTTAGAGATCACTATGAAGATGTCTCTAAAAACATTGTTAAAAGAAAAAAGCAAAATTGAGAAACGTATGTATGCAATGATGCCATTTATCTAAGAAAAAAGAGAATACAGGTACACACAAACACATATACATACACACACATAAATACACACTTACATTTAAAAAATAAAAAAATGTGGGGAGGTAGGACACAGACAGGGTAAAAGGGGGAGGAGTAGAAGCTGAACTTCTTATTTGATTTTTAGAACTTTGTATGTATTTTATAAGATTATAAAATAAATTTTAAATAGAATATTTCTAAAAATCTAAGACAGAATAAAATAAATGAAC
>CAUYPO010112884.1:0-53323 GCA_963574435.1 Cheirogaleus major
TTGCATCTATATTCATAAGGGATATTGGTCTGTAGCTTTCTTTTTTTGTTGCATCCTTTCCTGGTTTTGGTATCAGGGTTATGTTCGCTTCATAAAATGTTTTGGGGAGGATTCCATCCTTCTCGATGTTGTGGAATAATATCTGCAGGATAGGCACCAGTTCTTCTTTGTAGGTGTGGTAAAATTCGGGTGTGAAACCATCTGGTCCAGGACTTTTCTTTTTAGGAAGGTTTTTAATTGCTGTTTTTATTTTTTTTTTTCAGTACTTGATATTGGTCTGTTTAGGAATTCTATTTCTTCCTGGTTGAGCCTAGGGAGGCTGTATGTTTCTAAGAAATTGTCCATTTCCTCCACATTTTCCAGTTTGTGTGTATGGAGGTTTTTGTAGTATTCATAAATTATATCTTGTATCTCCCTGGCATCTGTTGTAATTTCTCCATTATTGTTCATGATTGAGCTCATTAGAGATTTTTCTTTTCTGCCTTTTTTTTGTCTAGGCAAAGGTGTGTCAATCTTGTTTACTTTTTCAAAGAATCAACTTTTTGTTTTATTAATCTTCCGTATAGTTTCCCTGTTGTCAATTTCATTTATTTCTGATTTGATCTTCATGATTTCACTTCTTCTGCTGGGTTTGGGGTCAGACTGTTCTTCTTTTTCCAGCTCTTTGAGATGATTCATTAGGTTGTCTGTTTGTGATCTTTTCGACTTTTGGATATAGGCATTTATGGAAATAAACTTTCCTCTCTGGACTGCTTTAGCTGTGTCCCATAGGTTTTGATAACTTGTGTCTCCTTTGACATTTAGCTCAAAGAATCTTTTGATTTCCATTTTGATTTCCTTGTTTATGAACTAATCATTCAGTAGAAGGTTGTTTAGTTTCCATGACTTTGTGTAGAAATGAGAGTTCCTGTTAGAGTTGATTTCTACATTTATTCCATTGTGATCTGAAAAGATACACGGTATAATTTCTATTTTTTTAAATTGTTTGAGACATTCTTTGTGTCCTAGGATATGGTCAATCTTAGAGAATGACCCTGGCTCCAAGGTCCCCTCCGTGTGACCTGAGCATCACCCAACCCCTCCAGGTCTCAGTTTTCTCCCTTGCTAAATAAAATTTGTGGTAACAACCACCTCTGGATGCCGTTGGGTGGCTAAATAAGAAAATGTGTGCAAAGTGCTTCCTGCATTGGAGACACAAAGTAGATACCAATGAAACGTTGATTATAAGTGAAATAACTCATGTGGGAAGGCCTGGAACCTGCTTAGTTCATGTTCATCAAATCTGAGCTGTTAATAAGGTAAATGCTTCACCGTTTGCTCCTGGAATGAGGCAGAGCTGGGCGTGGAGAAGGGTGTCTGGCCAGGGCTAAGGGACAAAGGAGTTGTCTAGAAATGCAGAGCACTGGTGAGGTAAGGCAGAGAGAAGGGGTGAGGCCACAGGAAGTGGGCCACCAAAGACCAGGCCCCAATCTTGTCTTTTAAAAGCCTCTTTTAAAAGCCTGAGGTTTGGGTCTGGGTGGGTCAGATCCAAGCCTGGAAGTCAGGAGAAGGAGTGAGAACCTCACCCTCCAGGAGAGAGAGAGGGGTTGGCAGAGACTCAAAGTGGGACAGACACATCAGGAAAATAGCCACTCGACAGCCACCACTATGAAGCACTTACAGTATGCAAATGTGCTCGACCTATGCCTGCATTCTCTCTCTCTCTCTCTCTCTCTCTCTCTCTCTCTCTCTCTCTCTCTCTCTCTTTTGAGACAGGGTCTTGCTCTGTCACCCTGGCTAGAGTGCAGTGGCGAGATCATAGCTCGCTGCAAACTGAGCTCAAGTGATCCTCCTGCCTCAGCTTCCTGAGTAGCTAGAACTACAGGTGCATGCCACTTCACCCAGCTAATTTTTCTATTTTTTGTAGAGACAGGGTTTGGCTCTTGCTCAGGTTGGCCTAGAACTCCTGACTTCAAGAGATCCTCCCACTTCAGCCTCCCAATGTGCTAGGATTACAGGCATGAGCCACCATGCCTGGCCTGCCTACATTTTCTCATTTTAATCCTCTAAGCAGCCACGTTGAGGGTATTGTCATATCCATACACAGATGAGATTCCAAGGGACTAATAATGACCTGCCCCAGATCATGGCCTATAAGCCCCAGAGCCAAGATCTGAGCCTGGGTCTTTCTGGCTCTAAAGACCACATTTGGAACTACTGTGAGAAAGGAGAAAGAAGAAGGAAGCCAGTGCCAGGGTCCAGCCTCTCTTCAGGGTCCCAGACTCTCTGGCCCAGGGCAATGGGGCCTCCCAGCCCCCAAGAAACACCTCCTCAGACAGCCTTGCAGACACTGATGGTTTATAAGCCCAGGGAACTTTTGTCTCATCCCAGCCTTTGAGCCTGGAGGCAAGATCACGGGTACCATGAGAAGAACCTGGTCATGCATCAGAAGTGGGGCAGAAATGCTTGGGGTTAAAAAATAATAACAACATTTTACAATAATAATTACATGCCAAGCACTGCTCTGGGTGCTTTACCTATATTATGTTTAATTCTCACAATAAACTCTGAAGTAAGTGCTTGATCATCCATTTTACAGATAAGGAAACTGAGGCATACATGTTAAGTAATGCACCTAAAGTCTGTCAGCCAGGGAGTGGCAGGGTCTAGATTCAGTTTCAGGCAGTGAGGTTGCAGGGGCCATGACTGTAACCATTCACCACCTCTCAAAACAGCCAAGCGCTGCTCTGAAGCCCAGAGCCACATAGGATGGTGCTGGGGGTGAGATTTGACTTACAGCTCTCCTATTTGCACACACTATCTATCATATCTATCTATTTATTTATTTAAAGACAGAGTTTCTCTCCACCACCCTGGGTAGAGTGCAGTGGCATGATCATAGCTCACCGCAACCTCACACTCCTGAGTTCAAGTGATCCTCCTGCCTCAGCCTCCCGAGTAGCTGGAGCTACTGCTGCTCCATGCTTGGCTAATTTTTTCTATTATTGGTAGAGACAGGGTCTCGCTCTTGCTCAGGCTGGTCTTGAACTCCTGAGCTCAAGCGATCCTCCCGCCTCAGCCTCCCAGAGTGCTAGGATGACAGGCATGAGCCACGGTGCCCCCCACACACACACTTTTTAGAATGTAGAAAGTGAGACACACATGTCTCTGCGGACTCCGCACAAAGAAATAAGCCGAGCTGCCCCTGCTTTTGCCTGCGTTCCAGGAGACACAGCCCCAGGCAGGCTGATTTGAGGACTGGCTTGGGCAAATCTTGCTCCTACAGGGCCCCAGGTGCTAGGTCCCATCCACATGATGATTTTCTGGGACTGGCCAGTTCTAAAGAGCCAGACTCCTCATTCCACCACCTCCTCCCCATCGAGTCACCGGTGGTGGTGGGATGGGGCACTCTCCGTGGTCCTGAAATGCCTCTCCTGGCTGTGGGCCAGGAGTCTGGAGACCCCAAAGCCAAATTGGTTCTCTGGACACATTCTTTAAACCTAAGCAGGTAAATCAACATTTTGAACATAAACACACACTAGGAGCTAGTTCTTAGATCCTCCCACCCCACTCCGCCAAGGAGAATCCTTCGTGAAGGCTGTAAATGGATACAGCTCTTGCTTCTCCCTGTGGGTGGCACCACCCCATCTGACTTTTCTTGTAAAGGATGCGCCTCAATGAAACGGGCTGGTCTGGAACTCCAGAAACCAGGTGAGTGCAGCGGGAAGCGTTTAGCCCATGTGTTCAGTAAATGTCGCCAGCTGTCATCGTCACTGCCATTGTCATCTGCCCTGGGCACCCCCTCCCAGATAGCAAACCCAGGGAGAAGGCAGTGGCCTTCTCTGCTGCCTTAGAAAGATGGCCCACAGTGGCTTGCACCTGTGGTCCCAGCTACTTGGGAGGCTGAGACAGGAGGATCGCCTGATCCCAGGAGTTCTGGGCTGTAGTGAGCTATGCCGATTGGGTGTCCGCACTAAGTTTGGCATCAGTATGGTGACCTCCTGGGAGTGGTGGACCACCAGGTTGCCTAAGGAGGGGTGAACCGGCCCAGGTCGGAGACAGAGCAGGTCAAAACTCCCATGCTGATCCGTAGTGGGATGGCACCTGTGAATAGCCACGGCACTCCAGCCTGGCCAACATAGCGAGACTCCGTCTCTAAAAAAAAAAAAAAAAAAGAAAAGAAAAAAAAGAAAGATGGCCCAATGGCAGTGTTTCATGAAAAGGGGGAAAGGACACACCTTTTTGAGGCTGCTCTGACTCCGTTTGTCCTAAAGCCCCTCCCCCTTGGGGTACCTGGAATATCTTGTCCCTCTCATGCTTTCAAGCTAAAACTAGATAAAAGTCTAGAAGGCTTCCACTCACCAGTCCTGATGGCGCAGCCCATGAGGTGACTCCATGACACACTGAGTGTGAGGCCATCTGTTCCCTCCACATCCCGCTTCTCTGGGCCCCAGGTTTCCTCTCCTGGTGGGAAACCAGGAGGCCAGATTCTCGCCATTGAAGAAGGAAGGCGCCCTCCCCACTCAAGGAAGGGGCCCAGCTCACAGGGGAAGGGCCACGTCCC
Organism: Cheirogaleus major; assembly: GCA_963574435.1. Taxonomy (NCBI): domain Eukaryota; kingdom Metazoa; phylum Chordata; class Mammalia; order Primates; family Cheirogaleidae; genus Cheirogaleus; species Cheirogaleus major. Next base: position 4,544 of record CAUYPO010112884.1, read on the forward strand.
CATTACAAGGGCGGGGCATGGGGGAGGGAGAAGGAACTATACCTCTTCCCTTTGCTTCCTCACCCCACATTGTCCCAGTTACCCCAGCTTGGAAGGGGCAGAGCCCAGGGCAGAGGCTCCTCATTCTTGTCATCACATCCAGCCCCAGCCAGCTGGGACACAGGACTTTGTTACTCAGTCGCCATTGCAGTGTGACTGTGCGGCTCCACCACTGCGTCTGGGGACCCTCAACTCCTCCTTTCAGCAACACTTACTGGGCACAAACTGTGTGCCAGACCTGTGCCAGGCCATTCTCTTACACACAGTCCCAGGTGATCTTCATGACAACACGTGGAAATGGGTATTTTACAGATGAGGAAACAGGTTCAGGGAGGTTGAGTTATTTTCCCAAGGTCACACAGCTGAGAAGAGTTGGATTTGGAACTTCCAGTCTGATGAGAGCAGCTCTGCCAGCTCTGCCCTAAAGGGTCAGCCCCACAGAGCTGGTCACAGCACAAACCTTGTCCCAAGGACAAATAAGCGTCATTGAGGGGTTGGAGGGAAAAGAACGCCTGGCCTAGCACTGCTTACACCTGCTCTGGGAGAACCTGCCCGTTGGCCCCCTGGGTCGTGGAAGGACGTGCCGTGTGGGCGATGGTCAAGGCATTAGATCTTCCTGCAGAGGAAAGGCCGTCTCCCCAGGACACCACTCTTCCCTCGCTCCCCAGCAGGCAGTCTGGGCGCGCAGACCTCTGCTTCTCCGTGGAGAGGGAGTGTGCACTGAGGGTCCGGGAGGCGCTGTCCTCTCCTCTCTCCTCTCCACCCACTGAACACAGACCACTCACTCTCTGGGCCACTGGAAAGACCCCTTCTGAAATGCCAATATGTCCTGAAAGGATCGAGTCACAAGTGCCACCCATCCCCAGGGTCAGGCAGGTACGGGAAGCGGGCCTGACGAGGAGGGGTCAGGGGAGCACAGGCCCTGCCTGGGAGCTCTGGCCACCCACAGGGTGCAAGTCCCAGGGATGCCAGGCCTCCTGACTTCTCAAGAGAAGCCAAAACTCAGACTTTGTGCAGAAACTTCCCATTCTTTAAATGTTGACCACTAATTCAATTTTTTGAAAGTACCATATGGGCCAAACAGTTGCCACGTCCAGCTTCTGCCCTTAGATGCTCCCACTGACCAAGGCCCAGCAGACATCAGCAGCGAGGGCCCAGCGCATCGTGGGTTCAGGGAGCCCCTTGCTACAGTCCGAGTGTCTTTGTCTTTGTCTTCCAAAATTCATGTTGGAACTTAATTCCCAACGCAACAGTCTTGGGAGGTGGGGCCTTTGAGGGAGTGATCAAGTCGTGAGTGCTGCATCCTCATGAAGGATTAGGGCCTTTATAAACGGTCTTGTGGGAGCTGTGGGCACGGGGTCCCCTTCTTCCACTCTTCCGCCAAGCAGGGACACAGTGTTCCTCCCTGCGGAGGATGAGGCCCAGGTGCCACCTTGGCAGCAGAGAGCAGCCCTGGCCAGGCAACAAACCTGCTGGCATCCTCATCTCGAACTTCCCAGCCTCTGGAACTGTGAGAAATAAATTTCTGTGTTTATGCATTACCCAGCCTCAGGAATTTTGTTTTAGCAGCACAAATGGACCAAGACACCCTTTCCATGCCCCTTATCTGAGCCACAGGCATCATAATCTCCTTTTTACAGATGCAGAAACTGCAGCTCAGAGGGGGCAGAGTCCTCGGCGGCTGCCCTGGCCTCAGCCCAGGCTTCCTCCTGCTGCCCCAGGTCGGTGAGCTGACCCCTCTCATGGTCCAGGGGACACAGGCAGGCCCTTGGATGGGAGGAAACCTGTGCTTAAGCAGATAGAACTGGTCTGAGCAGAGATGAAGACCCCAGGCTGCTCCAAGGAGCAAGATGTAAGGAACCTGGGGAGAGGGGCACTGATTTCACTGCTCCCTCCATCCTCAGGGCCCCTCTGGATTGACATCCTGTGCTGAAGCAGGGCCCCAGGTCCCAGAAAGGGTCAAACCAGGTGGGAAGTGGGCTGCTAGCAGCAGGGTAATGGGGATGCTGGATTGATTGGATTTTCTCGATTTGGAGGTGATGCGGGCCCTGCTATGTGCAAGTCACATTGGTAATTTTCATCAAAAAGTTGCTACAGTGGATGGGGTGGGGCATGGATGGGAACCAGGCTCAGGGGCCTGGGCTCACAGGGAGCTGGGGCTCAGGATCTGGGACACTGGGCCCCTCATGGGGAGATCATGGGGAGGGGAGGAAATCTGCAAGTCCAAGACATGAAAGGACCAACGTCCTTTCTCTGTGCTTCACACATGCACACATGTGCCCAAGGCATGTGCATGGAAACACCAGCACATGCACACACACGTATAGACAGGCAGATACACAAGCACACACTCTCATACCTCCAGGCCTTTGCTCACACAGGGCTCCCCACCTGGGACACCCTCCCCTTCTCTCTGAATCCTTCCACGTCTTTTCCTGGGTCCTATCCCTCCCCAGCCTCTGCAGCCACACAGGGTGTCTGGACCAGGGCTCAGGCTTGGGGCAATTCAGATACCCAACCCCCGACATGAGTTCTGGGAGCATGGGGCCATGTGATGGGGAGAGGGTCCTAGACCAGGGTCGGGCCCAGGGACCAGGACAGTGCCAGGGCTTACAGAGGGGCAGAGAGGTGTCCTAAAGCTGCCAGGATGGGAGTGATGAGGCCACTCTGTGAAGAGAAAGGGGCAGCCCAGGCTGGACCAGGAAGGGCCTGAAAAGCCCTCCTTTGGCGCCCTCTCCTGGAAGCCCTCTAGGGCTGCCACGGACCGGGTGCTCTCTCCTTCCCCTGAATTCCTGCAGCTCTGTCAGCAGAGCCCACTGAGACAAGGGAATCTTAAATCCACCTTCCTGGAGCTCCCAACCTTCTGGATCAGCTCCAGATCCAGGATTGGACTTTTAAAACCCAAGCCCCTCGGCAATGAGAAGGCAGCCTAGCAGCCAGCACCTAGCAACTGAGAAACTAGACCAAGTGTGATTGGTCACTTCCATCTCACAGGAGGGAAGTCACGAGTTGATTGGCTGGTGATGCTTATAAAAGGAGAAGCCAGTGGACACAAAGAAGCAAGTCCCTGCAAAGGGAGATGGTAAGGCTTAGCTGTCCTCGGAGAGCCCTTAGACAGTCCGCAGCTCAGAACTGCCCCTCCCACCCAAGCAGACCGGAGCAGAGAACTACCCAGTGGAGGTGTCCAGTTTCAGCCATGCTCCCATCAGATTTCAACCTTGGCATTCCTAGGAAGGTGGGCCCAGACTCTCAGTCTGCTCAGGGGGCAGAACTATTAATATTTGCAATAAAGCAAAAGGTTCTGACACTCAGAGTGTTAAGTCTGGGTTAATCAGGACAAACCTATGAGCACTCCCCAGAGGGTCCCCACATCTGTGTCCCCAGGTGAGTTCCTGGAAGGTAAGGAGGGGTCTGGCCATGTCTGGGAAGAACTAAGATCTTCCAAGCTGGAGGGGCTTTGGGGATAATGTAGCCCAGTTGCCATTAACACAGTTTAAGAAGGAAACTGAGGCCCAAAGAAAGCTGGGCAGAGGAGAATTTGTCCTTGCTCACTCAAGTACTTAGAAGCAGAGCTGGGACTGGGACCCAGGTCTACCAAATGCTGGTCTGGCTGACACTCTTTCCTGTGCCTCACACGGGCCTGCAGATGTCATATTAGGCCTGGCTCTTGGTCACCTCCAAGCTTTGCATATGCACCTGAGATGCCTTCCCTCCACCTCTGCCAGGCACACCCCCCTTCACTTTCCAGCTCCAGGATCGCCTTGTCGAGGCAGCTTTGTCGATGCCCCCCTATCTGTGTTTGTGCTCCTATGGCCTAGACAGACACATGCCGTCCACAACAGCTCTGGTCACACTGGGCTCTTACTTTCTGTTTACATGCCTGTCTCTACAAGGCTGTGACCCCTCAAGGACAGGGTCAATCTGCTCCCTCCTCGTGTCTCCAACATCTGGGCAAGGTCCAAGGCACGGGCTAGAGGCTGATAAGTAAATGTCTCTCCAGCGGAGGAATGAAAGACTTCGCTGTTCTAACTGCACAGTTTGTGTCCAGCGTGACCCCCTGCTCTGCGTGCCCGTCCCTGTGATTGCTTGGCGCCCTCAGCAGCTCTCAGACTGGAGCCAGGGTGGAGATGTAGCAAGCCAGGGGTTCAGGCACAGTGCGCTCAGGGTTATTGCTTAGAGGCCCGGGTGCCCGTAGGAGGAGTAGCACTAGACAGGGCTAGAACTGGCTTTGGCCCTGCCCTGGGTGCCCATGCAGCAGGCAGACCCAAGGAGGGGCTGTCCACTTCCCCTTGTCAGCGAGGCTGCTGCCCTAAAGAGCTCTTGGCCTCAGGGGCCCGACTCCCAGGGGCACGATTCAAGCTTTCCGTGTCAGCAGGCCCCCATGGAGCCCTGCTCCACACACTACCATGTGAATGGCACCCCATGGAGCTGTGTGACATGGGGGCCCTTAGGGGCTCCGGATAGCTGAGCCGATAGTGGGCCCCAGCTGGAGTCCCTAGTCTCACCCCCGCAGTGTCACCAGTGGTGACCACATGCGGGGGTTGATTACAGACTGCTCCAGGGAGTCTGGACACTCCCACTCTGAGCCTCTCTTCCCTGCCCTGCTCCAGCCTCACCACTCAGCCTGCGCCCCTGCCCTGCTGGAGGGGGCCTCCAGCTGGACAGGCCCCTCCCTGGATGGCAGCCAGTGAGTGGTTACTCGCAAGGTACCCATTCACTGCAGGGCAATATTTACATTTTCCAATATCAGGCAAAGAGGTGGCCAATGCAACCCAAAGGGCTGCTCACACAACAGTGGCGCCATTGTCAGGGTGTCCACTGTGTACCAGACACCAGGTAGCATGTCTAATGCTCACAAAATCCTAGGAAAGAAGTATAATTAGTCCTATTTTGCATATAAGAAAATCAAGGCTCAAAGTGGCTCAGTGACTTGCTCAAGCCACACTGTTATGGGGAGAAGGGACTGGAGGTGCCCTGCTTGACACCAGTTTTCCGCCTGTCCCCTCCTGCCACCACCTCCCAATCCCCCTCTGTCATCCGGGGCTATAAAGGCAGCTGTGAATTACGTCTGAAGTAGCTTTGGCCAGTCCCATGTGAGGACAGTGCTGCATGGTAAGGGTCCCCTCCTTGAGGTTGTGGGCTGTCCTTCCCTGCCGCAGACAAGAGCTGCATGCACGTGAGGCTGTGTGTGCACGTGGTTGCATGTTCATGTGATTGTGTGTATGTGTGCCACATGAAACAGGCAGTCACATCCCCTGGTCCCAAACAGACTGGCACCAACTCACTCATTCCCACCGGCGCTAACAGCGTGGACCTTGGGAGTCAGACTGCCTGGGGCCGTGTCCCAGCTCTGCCACTTAGCACATGTGTGAGTTAACTTGAGTGAGTAACTTAATCTCCTCTGTACCATGGGGACAATATTATAATAATAGCTTCTAATTAGAAGATCTGAAAGGTCTCAGGAAAAACCTCTGGAACGGCCAAGATATTTGTGGAAACGTGTTGGATCTGGGCAAACAGAAGGCACTGAATCTTTCCTCATGGAGTTAACTAGACTTTGCACGCAGGGCCTGGTGCTTGGCGGGTGCCACGTGGGTGTTAGCTGCTGTGTGTCGCAGCAAAGACTGACCGAGCACCTGCTGTGTGCCGGGGAGCATGGGAGAGGCCGGGCCACAGCACTACTCAGGACAGGCACAATTCCCGCCCTAGGGGGTCACAATCTATTGAAGCTCCTCAAAGCTGTCTGCTTCCTTCGTCTACAAAGACGCGCTGACAGAGGGGACAGGTCGTGGCTGAGGCCACACATCAGGGAGGACGCAGGAGTGTGGAGGCGGCACGAGGACCCGCCCTCTGCGGCTTTCCTAGAGCCTTCCCGCTGCACCTTCTCAAGCCGCCCTTGGGCTCCCTGTGCTGCCGGCCCCAGTCGTGTGGGGTGCCCAGGACGCTGTGCTCCGCCTCGCTCTCCTTCCCACCCACCCACGCTGCCCCACCCGCTGTCTGTGTCCCCGCACGGAGGGAGCCTGCCCCTCACTCCCACCTGGCCCTGCCGCTGGGCAACGCCTCCACCCATGCCCTCCATGGCCACATGACAGAACTCTCTCCCCGTGTCTGCCTTCCTCCTGGGTGCCCATCCTGCGTCCTGGCACCCTCGGCCACCCAGTCACTCAGGCCGGTAGCCTAGGAGTCCCCTGTCAACCCACCGACTCAGCCACTCGCCACACCCATCAGCTCCACCCCTACCTCACTCTTGAACCCGCTCACTTTTCTCCAACCCGCAAGACTCCCCCCAGGCCCTGTTATGGAGCAAGACATTTATCCTCCCGCTGCTGGCAGTGTGAGCTGTCAACTCCCAGCTGTGCCCTTCTAGGGGCAGCGCCCTCAGCCAAGTGGACCCGCTTCCTGGGAAACACCTGGCGGGTTACACTTTCCCCTAGGGGCACCCACAGCCAGCAATGGACAAATCCAGGAGCACCCCCCCCGCCTCCTGATGGGGCTCTGTGGCAACCAGGTTCAAGCTCCAGAGCTCCCCAAGGGACCCTGACCTCGTCCCCCTCACCCCTCGTGGGCATCACTGGGGAGCACCAGCCCCTTCCAGGCTCCATCCACTTCTCAGGGACCCCACCTTAGACACATCTCCCACGCTAGCTGCTGACCGGTTTGGGCAACACATCCAGGCCCTGGAGAAAACCTGGGAGACAGGGGGCACTGGGGGGAGGCAGAGGGATGCTGGGGCCCAGGCAGGGGGACACTGGGAAGCTGAGCTTGGCCCCCACGGGTCTTGCCCCCAGGCTGGCCTGAAGGAGCCTCTTAGAGCCCGCTTGGCCTCCCTGATGCTGTGATTAAGTTTTGTGCCAGAAGGGCAGCGGGGAGTCGGGCTTTCCCTCCTCCCTTTTTCTTTCTACTTTCCTGTCTCTTCTTTTCAAAGCCTGAGCCCAACTTAATCAGATAAATTCCTCAGCAGTCGTACCAACAATTTTTCTAAGGTTCAGTCTCCCCAGAGCGACTCATAATTACTCCAGACTGAGACATTAAAGCAAAGGGGAAAGAAGAGCAGGAACAAAAAGATGTTTTTAATTAAAAAATTAATTTTTCCAACACTGACGGCTGCCCGGCTGTGGCACTTTGCTACTCAAGAGCTGTCTCCCTCCATCCCTCTCCTCCTCATTAAACCTCCGCGTGGGGGCTGGGCCTGGGCAGAGCAGCCTCCTCTCTCTCCAGCCTCAGCGGAAGAAGCCCGGACTCTCTGGCCTCCCCCACCTGAAAATCGGGTGGCCGGATTGCAGGATTCTACCTGGAACGGCAGACAGCTCGCACACAGGCTTTGGAGTCAGACAAACACAGGCTCCAGCTCAGTCACTGCTGACGGACACACGAGGCTTGGCCCTCCCTACTCAAGTGAGGGCCTCAGGCCAGTGGCATCGCCTGGGAGCCTGTTAGAAATGCAGAGTCTTGGACCCCACCCCAGATTAGCTGAATCAGAATTTGTGTTCTAATAAGATTCCAGGTGATTCATTTGCTCATCACTTAAGAAGCATTACCCTGGTCAGTGCAAGCCTCAGCCGTCTCCCCTGCACGGCAGAGATGCAGTTTGGTTTCCAAGGATTAGGAACGTGTGCAAGAAAACAATTGCACAAACTCTAAAGCAAGAACTCAGAAAATGTTCACTAGGCGTCAAACCTCATGTGTGACTCAGGAACTTGACCTGGTGAGCCAAAGGCCTTCCAGCTCTCTTGGGCACTCTGCTCCCTGTATCTGGGGGCCAGGCAAGAGTTTCCTAAAGGAACCGAAGAGTTTGTAATCCAGGAAATCTCAACTGGAGGAAACAGTCACTGACTGCCAGAAACACTGTCCTGGTGCCTCCCCTGCTCACAGCGCTGGGGCTGGGGTGCATGGGGGAGATGGAAGCTCTCGCCCCAAGGTCAGGGGATGGGCGTGTCTGCTCCAGACAGATGCCAGCAGCCAAGGGCTCCCACTTTCACCTCGCTGTGCCCTTCCAGGGTCTTGCCCAAGGACACAATCCAAAGTATGGACAAGCTGCATCAGGTTACCGTGAACTGGGAGTACCTGGAGACAGCACTGAGAGCAAGACTAAGCAACCGTTAGTGAGGGCCTTTGAGATGCTGTTGTCTGGTGATGACAAGAGGACATGTGTGTGATGTAGCGTGGGATATGCAAGCGCTATGAACCCTCTGTGCTGAAAAACTGCACATACAAGCGTATTTTCAGGCTGAAGCCCTGACCCCCAACACGATGGCATTAAGAAGTGGGGCCTTTGAGGGGTAATTAGGTTTAGATTAGGTTGTAAGGATGGAAACCTCATGATGGGATCATGGAGTTTGAGGTTGCTGTGAGCGAGGCTGACGCCACGGCACTCTAGTCCAGGCAACAGAGTGACACTCTGTCTCAGATAAAAAAAAAAAAAAAGATTAAAAAGAAAATAAAACCTTTTCCTACATATAGAGACTGGAAGAGTTATGCTCAAAGAGTCTTCACTGAAAGAAGTCCTAAGGATGTACTTCAGCAAAATGAAAAGTGAACCTAAGGGGAAAATTGGGATGAAAAAGCAAGAATGAAGGGGGGGCATGGGCAATATACGTAACCATAATATTTGTACCCCCATAATATGCTGAAATAAAAAAAAATTTTTAAAAAGCAAGAATGAGTGCAAAATTGGTAAAATATATATATATATGTAAATTGAACTATTGATCATAAAATAATAACAATGATTATAATAATAATAGTAGCTACAATTATGTTCGAGGGAAAAAAAGATATGACCAATTCTAGGCAACATTTTAAAAACTTCTTTACTTGTCCAGAAGGATGATGGAGACACTGAATAACCCTCGGACTTGTAACGGCATGCATACTGAAATGCGAGTGACTTTGATATTGCACTCCCAGTAATGGACAGAGCAGCCAACAGAAGGCAAGTAAAGAAACAGAGGACTTAAACAGCACAAGAAACAAACTAGGTCTAACAGACACACGCAGAGCACGCTGCATACACATTCTTCTCAAATGCACATGGGACAATTTCCAGAATAGACCACATGTTGGGCAGCAAATAAAGTCTCGATAGAATTTAAAAGATAGATATCATGAGCAGTATGTTCCCTGACCACATGGAGTTGACAGGGCTCAGAAAGCAGCACCCCAAAATGCGGGCCTTAGAAGCAAAAGTGCTCTCAGACCTTCTACCATCCTCCTGCCTCTCAGTCCCAGTCTTCCCTGAGGCCACAGAGACTAGAATCTTCTTCCCCAAGTTGGATCATAAAAACTGGAACCCATCTTCCCCCTTTTGCCTTTTTCCTGAAAGCCAGCCAAAACCCTAAAATTATCCTATATAAAAACTGGCTGTAAAGAAATTATCTGACCTACCTTGACTGTAGTTTATAAGACCCCCATTCCAGAGAGGGCCCTGCCCACACCCAGAAGGAAGGATGCTGCTCAGAGAGGCCAGGAAGAATCTAGACAGACAGGCCTGGCTGAGTCTCCCCACTCAACCTGTTAGCACTAGATCATACCCTTTGTGTCCAATCATATTTCCACACAGCTGTCCGCACTTTGTTGAACCTAAGCATAAAAACAGACAATTTCCCCTGTATCTTTGGGTCTCAGTTCTGAAGGCACCCATGTATGCGCAATAACTGAATTTGGATTTTTTCTCCTACTAATCAATCTGCCTCACGTCAGTGATTTTTCAGCAAAACTTTAGGGGGCCAAGGCGCTTGGTCCTTACAGAATGAAGTTAGAAATCGACATCAGAAGTAAAACCGGCCAGGCGCAGTGGCTCACGCCTGTAATCCTAGCACTTTTCAAAGTTGATTCTTTGAAAAAAGAACAAAATTGACAAGGTAAGAGGATTCCTTGAGGCCAAGAGCTCAAGACCAGCCTGAACAAATAGCCAGACCCTATCTCTGCACAAAATTTAAAAATTTGTCTGGTGGGGTGATGCTCGCCTATAGTCCCAGCTACTTGGGAGGCTGAGGCAGGAGGATCACTTGAGCCCAGGAGTTTGAGGTTGCAGTGAGCTAGGCTTACAGCACTCCAGCCTGGGCAACAGAGCGAGACTCTGTCTAAAAAAAAAAATAAAAGAGCAAAGGTCTTAAATAGGCATTTCTCAAAAGAAGACATACAAATGGCCAAAAAGCACAGGACAAAATGCTCAACATCACTAATCATTAGGAAATGCAAATCAAAACCACAATGAGATACAACTTCATACCATTAGGAAAGCTACTATTTAAAAAATCAGCAAAAAAACAACACATATTGGCAAGAATGTGGAGAAATTGGAACCCTTGTGCAAAGTTGATGGTAAACCGATGTAAAATGGTACAACCGCCATGGAAAACAGGATATCAGTTCCTCAAAAATTAAAAATAGAATTATCATATGATCCAGCAATTCTACTTCTGGGTATATATCCAAAAGAATTGAAAGCAGGGTCTCAAAGAAATATTTGTACACCCATGTTCATAGGAGCGTTATTCACAATGGCTACAACATGGAGGCAACCCAAGTGTCCCTGGACAGATGAATGGATAAGCAAAAAGTGGTGTGCACATACTATGGCATGTTGTTCTGCCTTACATGAAAGGGAACTATGACACACGCTACAACTCGGATGACCCTTGAGGACATCAAGCTAAGTGAAATAAACCAGTCACGAAAGGACGAATACTTAATTATGCCACTTAGAGGAGGTACTCAGAGCAGTCAAAATCATAGAGACAGGAACGAGAATCGAGGCTGCCGGGGCTGGAGGGATCAGGGCATAGGGAATTATTAGCTAATGGCTTAGAGTTTCAGTTTTACAAGATGAAGAGAGTTATGGAGATGGACGGCGGTGCCGGGCGCACAACATTATGAATGTTTTGAACATCACTTAACTGTACATTTGAAAATGGCTAAGATGACAAATTGTATGTCAGGTATATTTTACCACAATAAAAAATTGGAAAAGAAGTAAGAGTAACCACTAACAATTATAAACACAATTTGTATCTTGTGAGATATACAGCTAACGCAATATTGGAAGTAAATGTATAGATTTCGATTAATTTATTAAAATAGAAAAAAGATTTATAATAAAATGAACATATTGAGTTATTTAACTCAAAAAGGAAGAAAAACAACAGAATAAGCCCAAAGAAAGTACAAGAAAGAAAACAATAAAGAAAGGAGCAAAAGTTTTCAATACAGGGAAGGAAAAGCAACAGAGAGGTGCAGAGGTGCAGGGTCGCATCTTTACATGCTGTAAGACCTGTTTGTGCTGACGTTGTCTATCTTCACAAAGTTATAACTTGTACGGGGAATCCCATTATATCCGATGTTTTTGTAGGATGTTTGATGGTGAACTTTAGATACACGCATGAAGTTGACCAAGGGGTGGGGGAAGAAATCTTTGCCAGATACTTTGAGGACTCCAGCCTCATGTTCACCCTCTTGGCACCCAGTGAAGTGGGGAGTGCAAGGCTGTCACTGAGGGTCTGAGAGACGCAGATACCTATCTATGGTCCTGAAATGGTTAACGGCACAGCTGGAAATAGAACCCACATCTCCTGCCCTGAGTTTTTCCTATGTCCCTGCAGATCACCTCCAAGCTGCAGGCAGAGAGTGAAAGTCCCCTTCCTGCAGCTGATCCAGACAGAGGTGAAGGAACACTAGTGCCCCAGGAGACTCACCTTGGGGAGTTTGGTAGATCTTAGAATCAGAGAGTGCCAGAGGCTGTCTCCACCCGCTGCAGTCTGCAGCTCACCCTCATGGGCAGAGAGCAGGGGGCGTGTCTTACAAGATCAGAGACAAAATGTTCAAGGTGGACAGAAAATAAACTCTTAAGAAAATCATCACTCTTCTTTGCAGCTGCTTAAAGAGGGGCCCAGCCGTCCTTTAGCTAATCTCTCCACCGACTTGGGAAGAAAGGTAAATCATTGACAACTGCTCACAAGAGTGACTTGTCCCAGTACTGTGCTTATAAAACCCTGGACTAGTAAATTCCCTCATCTGTGAAATGTCCTTCTCCAGAGAGCGTCCCGTGCACCCAGGCAGCCAGCAGTCTGCTATGGGCACAATTAGCGCAGGGCTCTGGGTTCTCCGCCAGGCCTGCTCTGCCGCCTCCCTCCCGCTGTAGGCTGCACCCCGTTTATGGAGTCGGGCTGGCATCTGATTCCCCCACAGCTCTGGCCTGATGGGTTGGACCCTAAGGCAGCCTTGGAAAGAGTCACCAGCCCACTTGCCTAGGGCTAGAAACAAGTTTCCCGGGAGGAGAAAGAATGATGCCCTGGTTGCCTCTTGTGGAGTACAGGGAAAACAGGATCAGCACGCGAGGGTCACCTCTGTCCTACCCTATTCTTCACACTGTCACTGTCTCGGAAGAAAACCCTGTACAAGGCACTGTGGAGTCTCAAAAAATAAGTCCCAGCGTAGTCAGAGCCGAAAGGAAACTCGGAGCACAACTGGCCCAACCCCCTGTTGCTATGGGAAGGAAACGGAGGTCCAGAGAGGGTGAGCCACCTGCCCACAGTCACTCAGTGAGGAGGGGCAGTCCTGAGCGCGAAGCCCACGTCTGCGGCCCCAGCTCCGCACCTCACACCCTCAAGGCCCCGTGGCAATGGGGACCGAATCTCCGCTGCCCAGAGGGAAGCCTGAGGGCCAGGGAGAGAGGAAGAGGATGAGGAGAACAGAGCCTGGGTGGCAGGAAGTGGCACGAATTCGCTCACCCAATTGCAGCCTGATCAATCGCAGGCGGGTGCGGGGCGGGCGGCTGCTGGAACCGCAGCTCCCCAGAGCCCCATCGCTCAGCGGTGCGGTAATAAAGTGGCCGAGGCAGGGAAATGCTATGGGACTCCAGAGAGCTCAGTCTCATCCCGCTGGATTATAGCCCTGTTATCGACATCCCTGGGGCTTGTCCTGCCTCCCTCAACCCAGCTCAAGAGATGAAACCTGCCGGGGCCTCAGGGAGTGGGGTGCGCCCGGCCAAGCGAAAGGTGGGAGCAGGGGCAGGAGCAGGGGACACTGACCCCTCCGGGCCAAGCCTGCCAGAGATGTCTGGGGATGTCCACTGAGGCCTCAGCCATACACTGGGCTGTGCCATGGGGAGACAGAGAGAGCAGAAGCTGGGGGCCCGGCCTGGGAGTCCCAGAGAGCTTGGGGCACAGTCCTCGCTGGCCACAAAGTTAAAGAACAGCAGAGGTTGTGTGGCTCAACTGCTGATGTGCAAAAGACAGAAAGGGGCCTGGGGTCCCCGAGGGGAAGAGAAGCTTTCTGGAGGAGGAGAGGCTGCTGAACCACTGTCACAGCCTCCGGCAGGAGGCACACAGGGTCAGAGGGCATCCTACCAGCAGGAGCCCTTCTGCCCTGCAAAACTCCCGACAACCTGGTGCTTCCAGGAAAAAGTCAAAATTCCATCATGTAGTAATAATATTCAGCCATAAACAGAAATGACATTCTGATATGTGCTGTGACATGGGTGAAACTTGAAATCATAGTACTAAATGAAATAAGCCAGACAATCTCGTATGATCCCACTTACATAAGGTATCAAGAATAGGCAAATTCACAGAAATAGAAAGTAGAATAGAGTACTACTCAGCCATAAAAAAAATGGTGAACTAATACTTTTTGTAACAACCTGGATGGAACTGGAGGCCACTCTTTAAGGGAAGTATTGCAAGAATGGAAAAACAAACGCCACATCTACTCACTATTAAACTGGAGCTAATCCATCAGCACCCGTGTGCACATACAGTAGTAAAACTCAATGGAAACCAAACAGGCAGGAGGAGGAGGAGGGGACAGGTAAATTCACACCTAATGGGTACAGTGTGCACTGTCTTGGTGATGGGCACACATATAACTTTGACGCAAACTGCACAAAACAAATTATGTAACCAAAACATTTGTACCCCATAATATTCTGAAATTTTTAAAAAGTAGAATAGAGTTACCAGGGCTGGGGGGGGCGGAAGTTGAGGAGTTATTGGTTATTGTTTTATGAGTACAGAGTTTCTATTCGGGCAGATGAGAAAGTTCTTGAAATGGTTAGTGGTGATGGTTGCGCACCAGCGTGAATGTATTTCATGCTACTGAATTGTACATTTAAAAACGGTTAAAATGGTAAACTTCATATTACATACATACATATATATAAATGTATGATAAAACAAAAAAACTGCCAGGCGCAGCAGCTGGTGGTCCCAGCTACTCACGAGGTTAGGAGTCTGAGGTTGGAGAGGATCACTTGACTCCAGGAGCTCAAGGCCAGCCCGGGCAACACAGCAAGACCCCAGTCTCTAAAACCAAAAACCATCATGTGCCCACCAAGGCCTCTGCCATCTCTCCCTAATTTCAGGAGGACATACACCTAGAATAAGGGGAGAGCCAGAAGTCTTGCTGAGCACAGGTAGGTGATGTCACCACAACTCCATAGCTCGTCCCTTGCAATGGCCCTCTGTTCTAGCCACTGCAAATGACCCGCTGCCTCCTATTGGCACAGTGTCCTGTCATGCCTCTGTGCCTTTGTACATGCTGTTCCCCTGGCCTGGCATTGCGACTCCCCTTCTCTTCCTGGCTAACATCAGCTGGTTCTTCAAGAGCCCACCTGTGCATCTTCTCTGTGAATTCTCTCCTGTGTGTTCCCGACACAGCAGAGCTAGAGCCGCCTTCCTGTAACTGGGCTGCCTGACCAAGGTACCCCATTTGCAAGTATCTACAACGATGCCATCCTCTCAAAGTGGGGCTGGACAAGGCAGCCCAAGGCATCACAATAAATATTTTAACATCACTTCCTGTAGGCATTATTAATTAAAGCAGCAACTGATCAGAGGTAGAATTTGGGTTATTTCAACAGCATTTCAGACTTGAGTGTGAGCCCCGGCCCAGAGGCAGTGGAAGCGTTGCTGTAACATCAGGGTCAGGCTTGATACCAACTTCCCAAGATAACACAGTGGTATTTTGGTCCACCAGCAACTGAGAAAAAAAGAAAGAAGAAGATAAAGACTTGGAGAAAATCAAAAGAGCAGCTAAAAGCTGTAGCTGCCGCATCTCTCTGGGGAAATTTTAAAGTGACCCAACTGGAAGGATTTAAAACATAAGCATTCGCTTAGGAACTTTATGATCTATAAAAATGATCATCTGCCAACCAAGATCTGGTTTCCTACTGTAGTCCCATGGAGAGTGTGCTGAGTTTACATAAATAAAATTGCATTTACTAGATACCATAGGTAGAGACATAGAGACACAGAGATATAAATGACTAAACATATTTAGATTATAAAACTGCGGTGAGACTTATACACCTGCACATCTATCTGTCACCAAAGATAGCAATTTGTCTGTTCATTCCCTTTTCCTCAACTTGACTGTGAGCTCCTCAAGGGCAGGTCCTTCATCTTTGTGGTCCCAATCTAACAGAGTGTGACACACAAATGACTGCTTCATAAATGACTGGGCTATTCTTGGCACCTCCAGCACCCAGCACTGAGCGGGTTCCGCAGCAGAAGCCCAGTGCCTGCCACGCTGTCCTCAGCTGTGCAACGGCCCCGCCCCCTGTGGTAAGACAAAGGCTTCAGGAAGCAGAAGGTGCTGCACACTAGGGGCTGTTGTGCCCTCGCCGGTCAGTCGGCTGCCCAGGGAGGATGGCAGGAGGGTGAGGAGGTCCATGGGTGAGAGGCCAGACTGCCTGGGGTCTGGGGCCTGAAGACTGAGGCAGGAGCTGCCCAGAACCCTCAGTGATCTGTGAGCAGCTCAAAATCTGCAGTTTGGAATGAGGAAATCACTGCAAACTTTCAAGAAGAGACTGTTCACAGTAGCAATGTCCACTATACCAAAAAAATAAAAAAAAATCAGGCTGGGCGTGGTGGCTCATAGGCTGGGCATGGTGGCTCACGCCTGTAATCCTAGCACTCTGGGAGGCTGAGGCAGGAGTATTGCTCGAGGTCAGGAGTTCAAGACCAGCCTGAGCAAGAGTGAGACCCCGTCTCTACTAAAAATAGAAAGAAATTAATTGGCCAACTAAAAATACATAGAAAAAATTAGCCAGGCACGGTGGCGCATGCCTGTAGTCCCAGCTACTCGGGAGGCTGAGGCAGGAGGATCATGAGTCCAGGAGTTTGAGGTTGCTGTGAGCTAGGCTGACGCCACGGCACTCTGACTTGGCAACAGAGTGAGTCTCTGTCTCAAAAAAAAAAAAAAAATTGGAACACTCCAGAGGCCCTTTGAAAGGAAAATGGGTAGACAAGGGGCAGAGCCATTCCAGGGAACACTGCTCTGCAATGAAGTGCAAAAGCTATGGCTGCGTGCCGCAGCATACACGGGCCCGCGTAACACAATGTTGAGTGGAAAAGTAAACCTAAGAATTTCATATGTAACATGATGCCCTTTTTATAAAGTTCACAGACAGCTAAAATCAACAACATATTGTCAGGCATCCGCAGCTATGCAGCTGTGGTGACATTACCCGTGCTCAACAAGGCTGCTGGCTTGTCACTCTGGGTGCGTGCCGTCTTGGGACTGGGGGCCTTGGGAAGAGCTTTGGCCAACGGAGTGCCAGCAGCAGTGCTCAGTGTCACTTTGGAGCAGGAACATCTAAGAGCTGGTGCGTAGTTCTTGTTCTCCACCCCACCCCTGCCAAAGCAAACCCCAGAAGTTAGAGTTGAAATGGCAACATGGTCAGACCACGTGGCTGTGTGTCTGAGCGTCTGCAATGAGCAGAGCCTTCTGCCAATCTGCTCTGCAGAGCAATAGGCCTCCGCCAGGGTAAGCCACTGAGGTCAGGGGTTATTTGTCACTGTTGCATTGACAGGGGCGGCCTTGCAAGAATAACAGGAAAATACCTAATCCCACAATTTCCCCAGTAACAGTTAAAGCTCAAGCCTGTGAGTTGTCTCACTAACAGGCACCCTGCACAAGTTCTGTTCTGCACAACTTCTGAAAAGAGCTGAATGAACAGAAAAGAGATGTAAATCTCTGTCTTTCAAAATTGTTTTTTTGAGAATCTGCTTTTACGGAGTTCCTGAGTAAACAGCAGAAGAACGAGCTACAGCCTCAGCCATATCTCGAGCACAGAGTCACATCTCCTGTGACGATCCCTTCTCCAAGGAAGGGCAGGAAACCAACTCTTGGACTTTGACATCCTTGCAGTTTTTGTTACCTACCTGCCGCCAAAAAGAAAAAGGAGCGGATGCAGCAGTTTCTCGGCTGTACCAGCCATGTTTACATCCCCTTTAAAAAGCCCGGATAGCTGGTTTTCAGGGAGGCACATTCTTCATCTTTCCACCTCCGTGCTGGTCCTTTTCTCTCCCCCCTCACCCAGGGAAAAGTAAATAAACCTCTTCTTTCTATCCTAATCTCTGTCTGGAGAAATCTTTCTTAAAACCCGTGTGCACCGGCATTCACTGCCCATCTTACATGTTAAAAGGTAAGGGAGTGGTAAATACAAAATCCAAGGTAGCGATTAGCTCTGAGGAGGAGGCAGGGATATGACTAAGGAGTCGCACAAAGGCAGCTGCAAATATTGGTAAGGTTCTAGATTTGGGGTTGAGCTCTGAGTTCAAAGGTGCTCATTACGTGATTGCAAATAAACAAACCAATTTATTAATTCATTAAAGTAGCCCTGCATTAGCCAATAGTGAGAGTGCGTCATGACTAGGGGCGCGATTAACTCGATTTTGTGTACGGCAGGTTCATTTGAAAAAGGAAAAGAAAAGAAGAAGAAGACTGTTGTTCACAAAGAATCTAGAAGCCCAGGAGTGGATCCACCTAAGGGGAGCTTTCATCTCATCTTGTAGGCAATGGGCACCCACAAAAGCGCACAAAGAGGGCAGGGCTGACTGGGGAGTGTGTTTTCTCTCCTCTTCCCTGAGCTCTAGAGCCAGATTCCATCCCCTCAGCCCCTCCTCCCGCCCCGGCCCGTGCCCCCCCCCCCCACTCCAGCCAGCTGGCTGGGGAGGTGGGAGACAGGAGGATCACAGAGCTTTGTTCCCAGCAGCTTGTCAAACCTGCCACAAAGCCTCATTTCAATGCATTTGCATGAAATGATTTCATCCCAGCTGCCTCCTCCTCCCCCTGCCCCCCAGGGGCGCTTGCAGGCCTGGCTCCTGTGCAGTGACTCCACAGGCCCCCTGGGCCAATCCCAGGCCCCCTTTGATGATATCAATTTACCAGCAAAAATTCTGCTTTTTCTCTATACCCTGGGCGTCATCTTACACAACTTTTTCTCCCTCAGCCTTGATGCTAAAATCGCTGCATTCAGTGGAGAGCCACTGAGTTCTAAGCCTGAAAGGATGTGGAATGTGCTAGAACTTGGAGGAGGGCTGGAGCTTTGAGCAGGAGCATCAGAGAGGCTGTCTGGAGGAGGAAGACACATGAGGGATCCTCAAGATAGAGAGAGTTTAGATAGGCTGAGGAGAGGGGCCACGGGCAGGACAAGTTCAGGTGCAGCAGGAGGTGGCTGGAGTAAGACCTCCCGATGGAGCCTCAGTAGGAACTAAGGGTCAGACCCCAGAGACCAGCTGTAGCCCCCCAGGACAGAGCCACATCCTGGTGCCAACCTCAGGGGGAATTCCTCCATTATCCTGGCAGTTGGGGAGGGAGGTATGGGCCTCCCCAACCCCTTAGACTGGGGCCTTAAATTGTGTGTCTATCTTCCCAGGGCAAGGCTGTGGCCCTCCCCACCCCTACCCTGCCCCTGGCCCCCAGCAAGCGGCAGGAGACAGGAGGGGTTGCCCCAGCCGCCCCTCCTGAGCCGGATTTTCCCGGGTTCCAGTGGACCACGGCCGTCAGCTGGATTGGACTATTTTTAGAGGGCTCTCTGCAGCAGCGATCTGTCTCAGAAGTGCCAGCGTGGTTGGTCCCACACTGTTCTTGGCTTTTAGCTCTTGCAGGGAGTGGCCCTCACACCCAGCACGCTCCGATTACCAGGGTGACCTGAGCAGCTGCTTGAGTCTCCTTGTCAGCTGAGCCCACAGGCAATGACATGAGAGGAGGCCGCAGGCAGGCTGCCTCTGCCTCGCAGCTCTGCAGCCTCCAGGCCACACGGGAACCTGTACATGGGCGAGCCAGGGGCAGAGGCTGGGGTAGACCAGTGGGCTTCATTGACTCGATTTGCATAATGCACCTGGCGCTTCATGGATGTAAGGAACATCCCCAGAGGCAGCGAGGCCACACCTGCCCCAGCCGTTTGTGGAAGGACACCCCAAAGGGGGTGGGCCAGGCATCAGTCACCCCAATAACAAGAATTCATTGAAAAGAGTCCCACACTCCCCTTGGCAGGGGTCAGAAACTCAAATGCTCTCAGGGGCTCCGTGGGCAGCAAGAGCGACACAGTCTGCGTGCAGGCCGGCTGCTTTGCGTGTGCAATTCTTCAGTGCCACACGGGCTCGCCGTGCTGATAGGCCTTCTAGTGTTTTCAGAGAGCTTTAGAATTCAGAATTTGTTACGGAATCTCCCAGGTTTTAACTGTTGACCACCAGGTCAAATTTTAAAAGAATGTTGTGTAGTTTGAACAAAACACATCCAGGAACCACACGCGGGCGGGAGAGGGGAGTGGTCGCAAGCAGTGCGCCGGCTTCCCAGCACTCCTCTTGCCCCGGGCCCTCCACGACAGCGCAGGGTGCAGGCCTGCCTCCCGACACCGCATCCCAGAAGCCCAGGCACCGCACTGTAGAACCCACCCCCCGTTTCCAAAGGTGGTCCAGAGACACTTGCTCCTGGAGCTGTTCATACACATTCCTATTCACGGCCAAACACTCCAGGAATCTCAGAGTTCAAAAAATCAAAACAGGCTTCTTTACTCCAGGACAGTCTCAGAGCCTTTAACATGTGACAGAGCGCTTTGTGAACTCCTAGGAGGTGGAGTCACATGTGGTGCTTCCCAGACTTGTTCCACACAGAACCCATTTTCAATGTACACCCATCAACTCTGGAAAGACACTACTGTCTCAGAGAATGTGGCTCTGGAAGTGGGACTTAGCACAGCGGCCTTCCCATTTCACAGACCCAGCCATGCGGGGGAGGTGGGGGGCACAGGCTGGGGGCAGGGGCAGAGAAGCTGGAGTGGCAGGCGCTGGTGGAGCACAGCTCTACCCTGGGGGAGCGGGAGCCCCCAGAGGGCTTTCAGCCAGGAGGGACTTGGTGGGCTGAAAGGTTAGCGGCTGTGAGGGGAGCGGACTGGAGGAGCGAGACCCAGTAGGAGGTGACCCTTGTCACCCAGCTCCAGCGAGAGGGGAGAGAGCAGAGGGGGATGGGTGGAGCTGGACCTGAGGCAGTGAAGCTGGTGCAGGGTGGGTGGATCCCAAGGACACTTTAGAAGTGGAAGGCATGGCCCCAGGAGAGGGGGATCAGTCCCCCCCGTCCCCTGACCCACAGCCAACTCAGGGAGCTGGGCTCAAGCAAACTTCAGCCACCTGGGGTTCCCATGGCAACGTGGGAGCAAAGCGGCTGAGCACCCGGGCAAGCAGGAGGTGGAGAAGTGGGTCAGGGGAGGGCCCTGCCAGCCTGATCAGAGCCCTGCAGGCCCCAGGGGCTCACACCCCTGCCACCCTTCCCCCTGGGAGTCTGGCAGTACGCAGAGGGGTGGCCAGGGGAGGCAGGGCCCTCCTGCTCCCAGAGCGAAGTCAGGACAGTGGTCCAGGCTCTTGCTGCTGCAGTGGAGCCCGACACCAGGTCCAGGCCCGTGTCCATTCTTCTTTTGGCAGCCCTTGTCACCACCTCTGAGCGAAAGTCGGGGCGATTCCCATGGCTGTCTCTCCTGCTGCCCCCACAGCCACAAGGCTAGTTTTAGCCCTGACATCAGGCTGCAGCGGGTGTTGGGTGGGGGAGAGCTGTGTGTCTGCCCGGCCCCAAATGCGGCCCTGGGAGCCCAGCGGGAGGACAGACGGCTGGCGGTCCCCACCCCCAGAGGAAGAGGGCAGCTCAGCCAAACAGTGCCCTGCCAACGCCCCCCCTCTTTGGGCCTCCCTGCTCTCGCCCACCAGCTCAGCATCCTCCTGGGGCGCCCACGAGCTCACGCCCTTCCCAGGGACCTGGGCTCCCGCTGCCGCCCTCCCGGCGGAGCCCTGCCCCTGCTGTGCCGCCTGTGTTCCTTGGGGTGTTTCCAGGAGCCCAGTCCTGCCTTAAAGTCCCACCTTGTGGCATAGATCAAATGTCACCTGCCATGAAGCACCCCCACCCCTCAGGCAGAACCTCCAGCCCCTTGTATCCTGCACTCAGTTCTCTGTGGACCCACCGCCGCCCACGTGCGACTCTAAGCTCCTAGAGAGCAGGGACTGAGCCTTGCTCATCTGCTTCCCCGGAAGCCCGGCACAGCACTTGGCACACAGTAGCACTGCTGGGCCTTGGGGAGGGGCCGAGGGTGCTGAGGTCAGCTCAGCCACTAGTTTGTCCCATGGCCATGGCCTCCCATGCCCCAATTCTAAGGAAGACCGCCCTACCTCCAGATCCCTATGGCTCCTTCTGGGCTGCCCTGGAGAAGGCTAGAATGTCTGACCCCAGGTGCCAAGCACAGCCCTTCACTAACGCCTGACCTGGGTGAAAATGACTTGGGCTGGACTGTGCCCCAGTAACTTGAACCAGGACCATCAAGTGATACAGCTAGTTCTTGGCAGGGCCACAAGCCAAGAGCATGCCTCTAGAGCAGCCAGAATATAGAGGTGAGGCCACGGCAGGAACCTGGAGGGGTGCGGGTGTCAGAGTCCCAAGGAAGATTAGGAAGCCCGTGAGCAGGGAGGAGGGGGCAGCCTCAGGGAGGCTCCTGTCGAAGCTGTGGGAAGCCTGGCTGTGCCACCCATTACCCAGAGAGCAGATTCAGGGAAGACGGTCTCGTTTAGCTGGCAAAGCCAGATCATTCCCCTGAGAAGGGACAGAGCTCTTCCTGCCACCCAGGGCCAAGGCGGGGCTGTCCTCTGGAAGAAGGGAGGAGCAGGAACTTTGGAGTCATTTTGAGGAGGTGGTGCTGGGAGGGCCGAGTGCGAGGCAGACCCAGAGACGCCCTGGGCTGGAACCCGGGAGCCTGCACTCACCACTTTGCCCTGGAAGTGCAGCCGCAGCTGACAGCTGACGCTGGAACCACTGAGAGGCACCGTCGGGCAGGTGCCAGAACCTGCCAGTGCCTTCTAACAGAAGAACTGGCCAGGAGCCTGCCAGCAAGGGGCTGTGGAGAGCGGGTCCCACAGGCCTCTCTCCTGGTGGCCCAGAGCCGCCTACAGACGGGCGAGTGCGGGCTGATGGCCAACAGCAAAGTCACCCGGAAACAATCCCAGAGACCCCATGCTAGCATGTGCCCCTGCACTAGAAGCAAGGACTAGGACGGACAGGAAAGCTTGGTGGCCGCAGGACGGATGACTGCTGTTTGCAGCACTTCTCACTTCCCGCAGCGATGTGAGGGTCGCCAGCCAAAGTTCATGTTATTCAGGTGGTGGCATCTGGCTGTCCGCTCAGGCACCTGGCTGTCCCCTGAGCTTGTGGGTGCTCTTGGCAGCATGGGCCCGGAGCCTGCCTGACATGTGGTGCAATGCCGCCTCAGAGAGCCCCGAGGACGAGGACGGGAGGAGGTAAAGACAGGAGGAATAGGGGGGAGGCTCTGCCCCAGGCTCAGCCCAAGCCCTGCTGCCACAGAGCCCCGCTCACCCCGCCTGGGCTCGCCCTGGCCCCTCCCCAGGCAGCAGGTGACTGAGCAGCTCCCTCCTCCTGGGGTGGCTTCTTCCCAGGGAAGGGAGGCCCAGGGTCCCCGAGATGGAGAGCACTCTCTATCCCCAGTAGAGGCTGGTGGCTTTCTGCTGCGGGAATGTGGCCCCCTGAACAGAGCTTTGGGTCTAGTGTCCCAGCCCAAATTAAAGACACCCCTCAGCTCTTGGGGGGAGATGGGGCTGCCTCAGGGTCTCCGCTGTCCGCGGAGGAGAGTGAGCGCTCTCAGCAGACTGGCGGGGGTCTGGGCAAGCGAGAGGGTGCGGAGAGCCGTCTGCCGGACACGGCCTCCACTCCCAGTCCCACTTAACCTCCCAGGCCGAGGGCTTTGGTGTGCTGGGCTGAGGCAGGATACTTGGAGGCCACCACTGGCCAGGCGATTCTCCTCTCTGGGCCTCAGTTTCCCCTGGGGTGAGCTACATACCCAGGGTATGGTGTCTGTTTCCCAGTCTGGAAGCTCCCATAGGCAGGACTGGCGCTCCTCTGATTCTACCCAAGTGCACCAGGGCTAGCACAGGCGTGTGCCCCTCCCCAAGCAAGGAGATGCGGGAGAGAAAGAGGAGGGGCTGGGACGGAGGAGCCGCCCCCAGGCAGCCAATCCTCAGGCAGCCGCTTCTCCAGGAGAAGGGACCCAGGGGGCCACTGGTGGTCATAAAGCCAGCTCAGAAAGGCTCCTGACAGCCAAACGCAAGTGCCTATGCCACCGCGGACAGCAGAGCCGGTAAATTACTGCTGAGCGCTGCACACCCTCCCTCGTATAGACACCCACCTTGGTGCCTGAAATGGGTATTTATGCATTTCCAATACTCAGGGCGAGCGCTCCGTCACTCGGTGCTATGTGGCTGCAGCACAGCGCACCAGCCCCGCAGGGACAGTCCTCTTCCGCTTGCTTTGCCCACTTTGCCAGTTCGGGCCCCACTGAGCCCCTGCCAAGCTCCCACCTCCACCTGCAGGCTCATGTGACCCAGGTGGGAGTGGAGGAGAGGAAGGGGCCAGGCCAGCCTCCCCTCGGGGCTGCAGGGCCCACTCAGAGACAGGGTCGGTGCTGCCACTGTACAGACCAGCAGCCAAGGCTCAGAGAGGTTGGGGGGCCTGGGCAGGGTCACACAGCATCCTCTCTAGCCACCAGGTGAGGTGTCTCCCCCTAACGAGGGAATGTGGCAGAGTCCAGCCATCTTTCTCCATCTCCAGATCTTTCTTTGTGTCTGGTCACCTACCTGGGCCTGCCTCAGCCGGCCTGACTCTCTGGCTTCCTCCCTGCGTGCTGCTGGGTCCGACTCTCACCATCTTGGTCCCTCTGACACCTTCTCTCCTTCCTAGTGTCTCTCCGTCTCTCTAGTCCCTGCATCTCTGTCTCACCTCCACCAGCCCCCACCTCCCCTCGCTCCTGGCTCAAACCCTTCCTGTCCCTCCGAGCCCCGTCCCTGTCCAGCCATCTCCCGGACTTTGTCCTGGGGCCGAGGTCAGGGCAGCGGTGGGGGGAGCTGTCCTGGTGTCCAGGAGGGGTCTCCCCCAGCCCTGGCCCTGTGACAGGAGAGCCCCCACGGCCCCTAAGCCAGTGAGCCCACAGAGCAGAAGTGGGGCTGCGAGTGGGAGGCTGGGGGGCTTTCCCGGGGCGGAAGCAGGTGACCGAGGGCCTCCGTCCCAGCGCTGCGCAGGGCCTGCAAGCGGATTTCTGCACCGGCCCAGCCACTGGGCCTTGAAGGACCGTCTGGTTCTGGGACTGGAGCTGAGCGACGGGGTCCCTGAGCCTGACCTGAGCAGAACGGGTTAATGACTGCATACTCCTTTCCATTCAGGTGGTACTAGTTTGCAGTCCCCCAACAGATCATGAGTGTTCCTTTGTCTCCCCATCCACGCCAGCATCTCCTGCTTTGGGACTTTTGGCTGAAACCCATTCTCACTGCAGTTAGGTGATATCTCATTGTACAAGAATCGGTCTCATACCATGTGACAATGAAGGACTAGCCACCAGATTTACAAACAACTGGCCATCACCCACTCCAATGGCAATATTTCAACAGAAATAAGACCTTAAATCTAGGCTAAGCCATTTAGTCTATGCCCTGAGGCATAGATGGCCCTGAGTTCCCTCAGCCTCCCCACTGCCCCCCACGCCCACCGCGTTCACCCTCGCCCTCCAGCTGTCCCTCACGCTGCCCCTCTTCGCTCTGCCCCCTTCCCTCCCTCCCTCCCGCCTCGCCTCCCTCCCGCCTCGCCTCCCTTTCCTCTGCCGAGAATGGTAAGAATTGATTAAATGTGTCCTCAGCTCCTGTCTCCCCACGTCCCCTGGGGAATTTCTAGCCCCTGCACTTGGGCGTTGTTAGATTCCAAGAAAAATGTAACGCACGTGCGCTCCGTGTGCACATACGTGTGCATGCAGGTGTCCCTACACACAAAGTTGTACACCCAGTGCCCGGGGCTAGTCTGCAGGTGTATCGATGTGTGCACACCTGTGCACAATTTTACATGCATTCTCGAGTCTGGAGATGTGTCTGGACGTTTGTGCGAATACACACATGTGTCTCTTGGTGTGCGTATGTGTCTATATTCCACATGGGTCTCTATATGTGTGCACAGTAGGCCTTCACATTTAAATCCATGTCTGTGTGTACACGCCTTGGAATTGAATCTGTGTGCTTGCACAGTGTGTCTGGGGAGTACACATGTTACTGTGCAAGTCTGTTTCCCACGTGTGTTTGTGTTCTAGACCTGTATGTGCACATCTAACAATGCAGTATGCGTGTACCTGTGTACGAGCGTATCTGTGTGCCCAAGTCTGTGTGTGTGCTGTGTGCAGTGTACATGCACCCCTGGTCACCCTGCACACACATGTCCTTCCTGGCTCCCTGGAACTGGCAGCCGTGGCCCTGATGGTAGAGCCATTGCATCATGTCCCTGGGGTGACAGTAGTGGTGGCAGTGGCAGTGAGGGTGGCAGAAGCCCGCAGGTAGGAAGGTGGAGCTGGTGCAGGGAGGGTGCTCACTGATGAGGCCACCTTCTTCGCCAGTCTGGGAGCTGTGCCACTGATTGTCTCTCAGTGAGCAGCTCCCTGGGGAAGGGCTGCTGCCAGAGGCCTGCTCTCCCCTCCCCTGGGGCCCCTTCCCCTGCTTCACCCAACCCTGAGGCACTGCAGGAGCCACTGGCACCAAGAAAAAGGACAGTCGGTGGGGGTGCAGTGCCTAGTCCCACCAGGAGACCCAGGACACCCACCTGCCTGCCTGGCAGCTGCCGGGAGCCCACATCCAGCGTGCCCCTCTGTGTCAGAGCAGTCTCCAAAGGGCTTTTGTGGCCTCCAGTGTGCTTCTGCAAAGTGGGCACCGAACTGAGAGTCATGTGGTCTGGCCAGTAACGCAGAGCTGTGTGCCCGTGGGCAAGTGCCTACACCTCTCTGAGCCTTGGTTTCCTTGTCTGTAAAATGGGAGAAGACTAGAGCCATGCTTCTCAAAGGGTGGTGTACTCATTACTGGTGATGCCAGGTGGGGTTACATAGCACACAGAGGTGAGCATCTGCTATGTTAACTGTGTGTTTGTTTCGTGTATATGTTTGAATGTGTGTGTATGGATGTATGCATGTGTGTGCATGTATGTGTATGTGTGTGTTTGTGTGTAGTTAACTAGTACATCAGACCTCGATTTCACAAATATTGCTTAAGTCAAAGCTAAAACACACATGTAAATTTTAAAAGTAAGCTGATTTAAAGAAAATGTTGAGTAAATAAGTGTTCAGCTGGCATCTGAGTATGACAAAGGCCCTGATGGAAGCTGACAAGTGACTGCAGCCCTGGGCCCGATGGTCTCTGAGGCCCCCTGGCCTGAGGGCAGTGGATGCGGGCTCCCCTCCAGGAATGAGGAGTGCACAGACTGGCCCCATTCCCACCTCGTCCCCACAATCCCAAGATAGGAGGGCGCGGACAGGCAGGAGATGGGCTAAGGGCAGGTGAGGCAGTCCCTCCCGGCCACAGGCTGCCAAAGATCTCAGGGGACACAGAGAGTGTCCACACATGTGGCCCCAGGTGATTCGGGCTAGGGATAGGAATGGCCCCAGCTGATGGCAGAGGGGCCTGAGCCTGGGCAGAGCTGGCTCAGGCTGGGCCTACAGCGTCTTGGGGGCTGAGCAGAACGTCTCCTGAGGAGGGGCTACCTGAGACCCCAGGGCCGGGAATAGGGTCCTCCATGGTGCCCGCCTGTTCTGCCCAGGAGAGAACAGCTCGTCCCACAGCCCCAAATGTCTCTGTCCCCTGCGAGGCCAGGTGTGAATCACAGGAATTTACAGCCCAGCCTGGAGTGGGATTTATGAGTCTGCTTCAAGCGCGGCTGCGGGAGGGGCCGCCTGTCGGCCCCCATTGCGGCTGACGGATGGGGCCGTTCCCGCCAAGACAACGTCCCCTCTGCGGCAGGCAGTGGAGGGAAAGGCATCCCGGCGGAGGCCAGCCTGTCACCCTGTGCCTGTCCCAGACCTAGACCCTCCTGCCTGCACAGTCCGCACTCCTGGGGACGCCCCAGCCCACACACTGGCCAGAGGGGCCCGGCTCCCCAGCCGAGCTCTGCCCTCCTAGACCTGCCGTTGGTTCCTTTGCCCTGGAAGCCCATCCCTCCCAGAGCCCAAGGCTGGCCACCTGCCCAGACTGGACACGCCGAATTCAGAGCCAGATGGATCTCACACACACACGCACACACACACACACACACACACACGTCAAAGGAGAGGAACTGAGGTCCAGAGAGGGATGGGCCTTGCCCAAAGTCACAGAGCAGCACAGTGGTAAAGCTGAGACCTGAGCCCACAAGACCCTGTACTAATCATTCCAGTCTGGTCACAGCTGAATGTCACATGGCCATGGGCATAGCCTTCATCTCCAAATGAGAGCCTGGCCGGAGAATGGGGAACCTGGTTTAATCCCTGCCCCACCACTCTGTGTCTAAAAGTCACGACCTTTCTGTCCCTGTTTCCTCACCTAGAAAACGGGGCTCAAAATAACCCCACTGCCCGAGGGTGTTACGAGGCCTAGGACAGAGCTGGGCCTGGCAGATGCTCCCTAAGCGACAAAGAGGGTTCTCCACCGTTCCCGATGTCCTCAGGGCCCTCTGCCCGATGTGCTGGTGGCAAGGAGGACAGTTTGCGTTAGGTGGAGCAAGGAGAGCCGTGTGTGGGGCTGCAGGGCAGGAGTGAGCCACTTCCTACAGGGGAGACCCTGGAAGGCTCCCTAGAGGAGGTGGCTTTGAGCAGAAGATGCAGAGCTCCACTGCTCTTGTGCTGAGGCTGCTTGGGGGCTTCTTCAGTGCCACAGGGCTGAGGGGAAGCACCTTCCCCTGAAAGCCAGTCTGGGCCCCAGCCCAAGCATCCGCCCTGGATGACCTGTGGGCAAGTTCCTCCCCTCTCTGGGCATCTCTGCAAGGTGGGGCGGGGTCACCAGACAACACACCCTAGGGACGCCTTCCTGCTCCGACCCTCACGGCCTGGCTCATCTCCTGTAGTGCCCAGTTACTGCCACTGGGCAGCAGCAGGGAGTGAAGCTGTGCCGCCAGCCCCCAAACGGCTGGGCTTGGCTCCCCCACTCCCCAGCTGACTCTGCAGAGAACCAGAGCTGGGTGACCGTCGCGTCCAGGCGTGTGAGCCTCCCCACATCCCTGCAGAGCAGCCAGCGTTCCGCTGTTTTCAGATGGGGACTCTGATGGCCCAGAGAAGGGAGGACTTGATCAAGGTCACACAGCCAGCTGTGACAGAGCCACATCCCTGTCTCCCAGCTCCCGTACCCGTAGCAGAGGCTGTGGGAAGGAGGTCTGCATCCAGGCAGACCTGGGCTGGAGTCCTGGTCTCCTCACCTCCGGCTGTGTGTCGTTGGGCAGGTTGCTTGCCCTCTTTTACCCTCAGTTTATGTAAGTGCCTGGCATAAGGCAAGTACTTACACATGAAGCCCTGCCTTGTTTCTGGTAGGTTTGTGCCCCACGAGAGCAGAGATATGTCTGTCTTACTCACCTTGGCGTCCCCAGGGCCTGGCACTGGGTGGGGATTCGGAGAATGACGCCGTCTGGAGGTCCTGTCCCTCCTGGGTCCTGCCAGGCACTCGGCGAAGGGCTCAGTCCTTTCATGCTCCTGGTCCCCTGGCAGCCCCCAGCGCCCACCTTTTCCCCGTCCCTTGCTGTCTTGTCCCCACCCCAGCGGTCTCAGGCCCCCTTTTCGGGTCCCTCTTCCCCGCTGGGCCCGCTTGGCACCACACACTGTGTTTACAAGACAGACAGTTTTTATTCTCCCTTGTGTCTCCCTTCCTCCCCTGAAGGGAAGCGTGCTTCCAGCCTCTCAGGGAGCAGTGAAGGCTCCAGAAGAGAAAAAGCAAACAAAGGACAGAGGGAGGAGGCGGCCGCCCCACAGCCCTCCGGCGGCAGGAGAGCGGCTCTGTCATTCTGCGGGCAACTGAAATGTCGACCTTTGTTCTAGAAGATGAGCAGGCGCCGGGACGCAGGGAGCAAGAGGGACAGAGAGAGAGGCACGGGGGCAGGGAGGACCTGGGGGGACCCTGTGGGAGGGGGCGCAGAGGGGCAGGACAGAGGAGGCGCTTCCGACACCCCACCCGGGACTCCGCGGCGTGCCCTGCGGCCGCCCCGCCGCCCTGCTGCAGGGGTGAGGAGCGCGGAGCAGGCGGCAGGAGCTCCGGGGGAGGCCCGGAGGGCGCCTCTGAGCGCGGCCGGAGGGCTGGGCCTGCCCTCGTGGGCCGGGCTCCGACCGCGATCGCGGGACAGGGCGGCCCGCACACTGCGCCTGCGCCCCGCCCAGGGCCCGACCCCACGGAGCCACGCCTGCAGACCCCAACGCCTGCGTCCCCGCCCGCCCCTGCTCGCCTCAGCCCAGGCATGCCCGTGTGCGTGTGTGCGCGACTGCATGTGTGCGTGCGTGCGTGCGTGCGTGCGCGCGCGCAGGTGCGTGTGCAGGTGTGCGTGGGTGTGTGTGGTCTGTGTGCGTGTGCGAGTGCGTGTGTGGTGCTGGCAGCTCTGTGTGCGTGTGTGCGTGTGTGTGGCACTGTCAGGTGCGTGTGTGTGTGCGTGCGTGCGTGTGCATGGCGCTGTCAGCTCTGGGTCTGGGGGTGTGGCACTGTCAGGTTGAGGTGTGTGTGTGACACTGTCAAGTGTGTGTGTGTGGCACTGTCAGGTGTGTGTGTGAGTGTGACACTGTCAGGTTGGTATGTGTGTGACACTGTTCAAGTGTGTGTGTGTGACACTGTCAGGTGTATGTGTGAGTGTGACACTGTCAGGTTGGTGTGTGTGACACTGTTCAAGTGTGTGGGTGTGTGTGACATTGTCAAGTGTGTGTGTGTGACACTGTCAGGTGTGTGTGTGTGGCACTGACAGGTTGGTGTGTGTGTGACACTGTCAGGTTAGTGTGTGTGTGACACTGTCAGGTGTGTGTGTGTTGCACTGTCAGGTTAGTGTGTGTGTGACACTGTCAGGTGTATGTGTGTGACACTGTCAGGTGGGTGTGTGTGTGACACTGTTCAAGTGTGTGTGTGTTGCACTGTCAGATAGATGTGTGTGACACTGTCAGGTTGGGGTGTGTGTGTGACACTGTCAGGTGTGTGTGTGCGACACTGTCAGGTTGGGGTGTATGTGTGTGACATGGTCAGGTGTGTGTATGTGTGACACTGCCAGGTGTGTGTGTGTGACACTGTTCAAGTGTGTGTGTGTGGAACTGTCAGGTTGGTGTGTGTGTGTGACACTGTCAAGTGTGTGTGTGTGTGACACTGTCAGGTTGGTGTGTAACACTGTCGGGTGTGTGTGTGACACTGTCAAGTGTGTGTGTGTGTTGCACTGTCAAGTTGGTGTGTGTGTGTGACACTGTCAGGTTGGTGTGTGTGTGGCACTCAGGTGTGTGTGTGGTACAAGCGTGTTCCCCGTCCAAGTTTCTCCCTGCGCATGTAGCACAAGGCGTGGTTTGGGGCGGCCGTCAGCAGGCGTGTGTGCGGAGCAGGCGTGTGTGCGGAGCAGGCGTGCTGTCTGTGCCTTTCTGTGTTTGTTGGCTGCGTATGCTCCCGGGTAGGGCATGCGTCTGGTGCAACGCAGGCTGAGTGCCTGCCTGGGCCACCATCCCCCAGCTGCTGCGAGCCCGAGTCCTTCCAGCCTCGGGTCCTCTCCAGCATCAGTGGAACAGCAGAGACCAGCCCCAAGCCCCCAGTCAATGTCCAAGAGGGTCATGTGACTGCAATTTTACCACCAAGCCTTGACAGGGGTGACTTCCCTGTCCCCTAGAAAGCAGGGAGTAAACTCTGCCAGGCACTGCGCCTCATCGGCCCTCCAGTATCTCCTAGAGGTTGGACAGAGCTAATTCTCACCCCCCCCCCCCGCAGAGCCACCTGGGAACGCCTGGTGGCCATGGCTCCAGGTGCAACAGTCTCTCCATACCCTGGGCCGCCCAGAGCCCGGCATAGGGCAGGAGCTCAGCCAGCGGCCACTGAATGGATGGATGGCTGTGTCTGTGTGATCGGGTGCCATGCTCCAGGGCTCAAGTACCTGCAGGCACAGGTTTAAGTCCTAGAGGCATCAAATCCCGGCGTCCTGCAACGTCAACCTTGAACCAAATCAGCACTCAGCCGTGGGGGCCATGCCTGTCTGACCCCTGCAAGTCACCTGTCTGGAGGCACCACCACAGGGGAGCAAGGCCAAGACAGGATCATTTCATCAAAAGGCCGATCCCAAGCTAAACGACCCTGTCATTTTGCACAAGGGACGCCCCATTCATCTCCCAGGAGCGCCATCCCCCTCGTGGCGGGGCCACCTCTCATCCAAACGCCTCCATTCCCCCAAGATTCACTCTGAACCCTCTGTCTGCCTCCTCTCTTTCCCTTGGGACCACAAACCCACCCTAAGAATTAGTTGTCGCCCTAGGGCCAGCTTCCAATCCAGCCCCTATCTGGTGGCAGCTGGGGCCAGGCTGAATGTCTGTCCCAGTTTGAGCCATAGAGGCAAAAATCTAGTAAAGCATCTCACCCCAGACTGACCCCTGACCCTGGTCACACACTGAGCCCTGACCCTGGTCATATACTGAGCCTAGACCTTTTTCTAGAGACAGGCCATTAATTTGTCAAGTGGCCAAAGTTATCTCTAGGCTCTGTGCCTCAGTTTCCTTATCTTTCTAATGGAGAGTCTTGGCCTGGGGTAGGCACTGAATCAGAAAACCCCTGTTCAGAGTTTAGCCTGCAGTCCCCCCACCACCACCCACCCCTCGACCTGGTGACACAGGAAGCATCAACTGCTGTCACCTGCCAGCCCCCATCCCCACTCAACACTTTCAGCCCAGGCATCACTAATTTTTGCAGCCACCATGATAAATGGCATTGTCGGCAAAATGACATCTTTCTAATCTGCTACAAGACAGATGTGTCCCCAAGCACCCTCAGCCTCCAGAGAGCCTGCCGGGTGGTCTTGTTGAGGAGAGGGAGGGCAGGGCAGATGCAACGCCAGGGCTGGGGGCACGCGGGTGGGGCCGGGGACTGCAGGCCCAGAGTTGGGTATGTTCTCAGCAGGGTTCACTGCGAGCCCCTTTTCTACATATTTAGTCATGTGGTTTTCTTTTTAATATTCCAAAGATATTCTCTGTTCCTTTCTGCCCAAAGTTTGGTCTTCAATTCAATTTTCATTTTCAATTAAAACCTGAATATTGCTCAAGTTTACAAGGATGCGCCATTAGACGCCGGGTCTGAGGTGGTCCTTTCTTCCTATCCCCTCTGCTCTTTCGGCAGTGGCTGCAGAAGAAAGTGCCTCTGCCTGAGTCCTTGAGTCTGGTGGCTTTTCTCGCCCTTCCTCTCGAAGCCCCTCTCCCTCCGTGGCTCCCACTCTCCCTCCCAGCCTCCCAGCTGGCCTCAGCTGCACCTGCTCTGGGCCTCACCTTGGCCTCTGGCTGCCAGGTGGGGGTGGACCTCCCCCACACCTTTCTGCTGGGAGAGGGGCTTCTTCCAGGGTGTGGAGGTAAATTGAGGATCCAGGTGCCAAGGAAGAATGAATACCAGCCCCTGAGACCTCAGCCTCCCCAAAGACCAAAAGCAGAGAAGCTGGTTGGGGGTGGGGTGGGGAGTGGGACAGTCTTGGACCTGAAGATCGAGGCAATGCTGCCCCCTGCTGGCTACTTCATGGCTCCTCCTCTACCAGGCACTGCCAGGCTAAGCTGTTGAGTCTGGGGACATAGCAAGTGACTCTCCAAAGACAGCGTGTGACAGGCAGACCCCTCCCAGCAGCCTGCTAGGCTGACCACAGCCTCCAGGCTCTGCCCATCCTGTCCAAGCTTCTCTCACTGCCCAAAGAATCTCCCAGCCCTAGCGCCCACAGGACAAAGCCTGAGGCCCTTCCCTGCTGCCCATGGTCTGGTCCCTGCTAGCAGCCCCGCCTCTTGCACTCCCTGTCCCTGCACCCTTAGTCCCACCTGCATGCTTTTCCTCTCACCTTCACCCGCCCCTACACAATGTCTTCGCTTGTCCTCTTGGCCCCTCCCCCAGGAAAACCCCCTCTTCCCCATCTGAACCAGAACGGCCCCTCCCTCCTCTGCCCGCACCCCCCTGCCCTGCTGCTCTCCGGGGTACTGGCCAACATGAGAGATCAGAGTCACACATTTCTGGAACTGGGGGGAACTTGGGCTGCTTCCAGACCCACTCCCCTTCACTGTCCAAAGGGCGGTCCTGAGGCCCAGAGAGGGGCAGAAGCTCCACAAGGCCACACAGCATGTTGGTGGCAGAGTTGGAACTGGAACTCAGCTCAAAAGGCTCCTTGGAGGACACACAAGAAGCTTCCTTCCTGGTGAGCCAGAGCGGAACTCCTCAAGGACAGGGACCTGTGCGATTCCTCCCAGCATCCCCAGCCCCTCACCACAGCAGGGCCCGCAAGAAGCAGCTGTGAGTGTTTGCAAAACAAAGGGATGAATAAATGAAAATATTTATGTAATGCTTTCTGTGTGCTGGAAATTCAGGAAGCACCAGCTCTGCTACTTGAAATCTTGGCCAAACTGCTCAATTTTGTATAGAAAAATAGTTTCTGGGGGAGGGGAGTGGTCAGTGCACCAGGAGGGGCCTCAGTCACGAATGTCAACGACCAGTGGGCACAGGTGGGGTGAGTGCTTGGCGCCCATGGTGAACGCGGGCACGCGGGGCTTGTGTGCCGTGACCTGCTGGACCTGGTGGGAGCCAGGGCCCGGCCGAGGCGTGTGGTCCCGTGGGTAGCCAAAGCGCTTGGCCATGCTGTAGACGGGACTGCGTTTCTGGTAGACGGACGGCTCAGGCCGGGCGTGCGCAGCAGGTCCAGGGCCTCCTGCCACATCCTCCTTGTAGAACCAGTGCCTGTCTGCGGAGGCCAGACTATAGCAGGGGGCGGCCCGGCTGACAGGGGTGTTGGGCCCCAGCAGGGCTGGCAGCTGGTACTGGTTGGGGGCCGGGTTGGGGTCCATCACTCTGTATGGGCATCGGTAGCCAAAAGTATGTCGGGGAGCCTTGCGTTCCGCAGGTGGGGGTATCTTCTCAAAGTGGTAGTGGCAAGGGGCCAGGGTGGGGCTCAGGCCTGAAAGTGAGCACAGAGAGGGACAGGAGGGGAGGGCTCTCAGGGCAGGGACCAGGCCACATTTCCTGGTAGCCGACTGATGGGTCCCGGTTAGCCTGGTGTGACTTCAGCATGACCACCTTAGCAGCAGGACAGGGACGTCACTACCCCTGCATGGGTCTATGGCAGGGAGAGGGACAGCAATATGGTCACTTAGGCCATCCTGACGTCAGCAAGATGACACTCTCATCATAATATAAAAACAAGTGTCATCATAACTTCGCCCTTGGGCTGTCAGCGTGCTGACACTGTCCCTCTGAGAGCACCATGGGAACATCCTGAGATCACCACGGCCTGTGAGCTCATTAGCATGACAATATTGCAGCCCACACCTGAGCCCCAGGACATCATAACATCACCCTGTGACATGCATGCATAACATAACATTGGCTTCCAGACATGGTGACTTCAGCATCATGACATTGGTATCTTGATGTGACATTGCGGGGAGATGCCAGCAGGCACAGATACCCCTGGGGAAGGCAGTCGTAACCCCCCCCCCTCAAGTCCTAAGGGTGGGCACCCCCCACCCCGTCCCCAACCTCCCAGACCCCACTTCCCTCCTCAGCCCCATCTTACGCTGGTTGGCAACACGCTCCTCACTGGGGACCTGTGGGCAGCTGGACATTCCAAACCGGGTTATTTTGGGATCCAAGAAGTAGCAAGGCCCAGGGCTGCATACGTCCGTGATCCCTGCAGGGAAGCCAAGGAGAGGCTGGTCAGCCCCTGAGGCCGCCCCAGCAAGAGCCCGGCCCGCCTCACACGGGGGCTCCCTCCCCCCAAGAGGAGCAAGGGCTCCCTTCAGATCCCTTTGGCTCTTGGGTGTTTGAGCACCCTTGATTTCCTCATCTGTAAAATGGGACTTTTAACCCATGACCCACCACTTTCAAGAACTCGTTCAGAGGAGCGGATAGACTAACAGCAGCGGCAGCACGGCAGCTGCCCGTCCTCGGAAGGGCCCAGCCCAGGCCAGGGCTGCCCCTGCTGAGGGGCTGTGTCCCCCAGGGAGAGGCCCGGCAGGCACCCTAATCTCGGACCCCCAAGGACACACCACCACGCGCTGCTCAGCCCCTCCCTCGCAGACCTGGGCCAGCAGCCGCGGGTCTCCTGTGGCCGTCTGCCCCCACCCTTCCAGGGGCTCTAGGCCAGCTGGGAAGCTCTGGGGGTCGCCACCCACCGCTCCCCACTGCTGCCCCAGCCGCTCCTGCCCCCACAGGACCGTGGCAGCCAGAGCTGGAGGGCCTCAGCCAAGGGCCAGACAGGGAGGAGACCCTGCTCTGCGGTCTGCACGGATCCGTGTCCCTCAAGGCTCCCTCAGGAATCTGGCTGGGAGACCCCCACGGAGTTGCCTTCAGAGGGCGTGGGTCATTTGGGCATCTCTGCTGGCTTCCTCTGGACCCAGGAGGCCACTGGAGTGTGCCACTCAGTGCAGACCTCGGTCCCTAATGGCCTGTGGTCTCTCAGTGGCCCACACCCCCAACAGGGAGCCTGCCCCGTGGGGATGACGTGGGGCCGGGGGCGCGCTCACGCTTCTCGGAGTGCCGCGTGTGCAGGGTGTATGCCGGCTCCTGGAACATGGAGCTGTCGTGATCTATGTAGCCCGTGCAGGATGGCCGCAGGTACCTGGCAGGCCCTGGACCTGTGAGGACAGACAGGGCAGCATTCAGCCTGGGCCCACCGGGGAGAGGCAGGAAAATCCCCAAATACAGCGCACTGGGGCCCTTGCTCTTGCTGGCACCACGCTGCAGCAGGGCCCGCCACCCCCACCCCCGCCGCTGCCTCTGGGGGAGGCCAGTGGTCCCAGATAAAATGCAGTTTCCCTTGCATTTGAATAGGCAATGCAGAATAAGAAAGGTAACAGCTACAGTTAATTGAGAACTCACTCTGCGCCAAGTACTCTGCTACGCATCTGATATGGATTATTTTGGTCAAGCCCCCAACCACCTTGTACGGCAGACACTCCTGTCATTCCCACCTTACCAATGAGAATATGGAGGCTTAGAAACATCAATCTGCCCAGAGTCACACAAGCTGGTCATGTGAAAATTCTCATAATAGGCCAGCTGAACCCAAGCATTCGATCACTACACCAAACCACCTCCCACTTAGAGCAATAATCAGTCATTAACAGCATAGTAAGAATTAGTTTGCTCTCTCCTGAGAGTAAGATGAAGGGAAGTGAGGAAAGCTAAACCAGGCTCACGGCTCCCAGCCTTTCTGAAACTGGCTGCAGGTCGACCTCCCCACCCCTCAAACTATGCTGGCAGCTAACACCGCCTGTGAGGTTCAGCTTGGAGGTGCAGGTCTTCTGTAAGGCTTTGAGGAAGTCTGAAGGGGCTTTACAGGAGGCAGGCCAGAGGCTGGGACATGCTCAGCAGCCCTGCAGCGAGGGATGGGTCCCCGCCCAGCCGGCCTGCTCTCACCTTTGATCGTGGCCATGATGACAGGGGTCTGCTTGATCTCCTGCCCTGAGGGCAGCTGCTCCTTCTTCTCTGGGTGCTGCGCATAGAACGCAGAGTTCCTGGCCCCCTGGGGCAGTTTCATGGTGTGGCCGGGAGGGAGCACCTGCAGCTGCAGGACCCAAGCGCAGGCCAGGAGCCGGAGTACCCCTGCCCAGGCACTGTGTGGGGGCTGGGCAGGAGGACGGCTCTCCTTCTTGAGGAGCCGAGGCCGTCTGGGGCGCAGCCAGCTGCAGGGCCCAGCAGGCCGGAGCTGGAGATGACATCACAGCAGAACTTGAACTGCGAAGCTCAGAGTGTTTATTTCCCCTGGTTGCCATGGCGCCTGAACCAAACCATGGCATAGAAATCCTATGCTGTGAGCCTAGTCGTGGAACCCTGAGAACTCCGCCCCACTGTCCCCCACCAACAACCAGGCTAAATGGCCTGGGAGTCCCCCAGACCTGGGTCAGGGAAGGGAAAGAGAGAGGTGGAGTTACAACCCAGACAGCTCTTCATGCCCGTGGGTGTCCTCAGGCTGGAGAAAGGAAGGGAAAGGACGAGCGTGTCACGGGCAAAGGGCTGCTGTAGCACACAGCGCCCCCGCCCCAGGCCTCTGCCCTCGCCCTCCACCTGTCTCCCCAAGCTTTAGGCGTGCTCTCCCTTCTGTCAAAGCCTGTTTCTCTCTTGGCAAAGGATCAAGTCAACTACTTCACACTAAGATGTGACTGTCTAATAGCGCCTTTCCAGACTCCAATCCCAAGGCATGGTATCTTTTTTTTTTTTTTTGACACAGGATCTTGCACTTTCACCCAGGATAGAGTCCAGTGGTGTCAGGCTAGCTCACAGCAACCTCCAACTTCTGGCCTCAAGTGATCCTCCTGCCTCAGCCTCCCAAGTAGCTGGGACTACAGGCCATGCCACCCTGACACCTGGCTAATTTTTTCTATTTTTTTGTAGAGATGGGGTCTTGCTCATGCTCAGGCTGGTCTTGAACTCCAGGCCTCAACTGATCCCCCCACCTCGGCCTCCCAAAGTGCTAGGATTACAAGCGTGAGCCATGGTGCCGGGCCCAAGGCATGGTCTCTTCAGAGATCCATGTCTAACTTAAGGAACACTTGCCTGCTGGTGGCGTTTCAGAAAGGAAATGGGAGGCCAATAGAAGAGGATGGATGGGTGGTGCTGAGGCCACAAGGGGCCACTTCTTGTGCCTGTAGCCAAGAGCACTTCCTTGAGGGAGGAAGTGTGGAGGGAAACGTTGAGGGGTAGGGAAGACATCCAGCCCCCATAAAACAGGACAAGCCCCAGGGCTGAGGAAAGGCTAGAGACCTCCTCATTCCTAAGAACCCAGAGTGCCTGGGGGCCTGGAGCCTACACGCCCACCAGCTCATAGCTCTGACCAGAGATCTGACTGGAACCAGGTAAGAGCTGTCCATCTTAGGAACCAGATGACTGGCTTTAGAGAGGGTGTCTGTCACCACGCTGGTAACACATGAGGAAACTGAGGCCCAGAAAGGATCAAGAACTTAGTCAAAGTCTCCTATTGCATCAGTAGCAGACATGGAACCAAGACATAAAATCCAGGGCACTTTGGACCACAGTCTCTGATTCAGTGAGAACCGAACCGTGCTCCGAGCTCGTTCCCACCACCAGGACCACGAGGACTGAGAGCAGCCAACAGGCCGGCGTGCCGGGCGCTCCAGAGCCCTCAGGGACTGGGAGGCTAAGGGCAGAGGGCAGGGATCTCCTCAGCGGTGGCAGGCCCTCCCCGCGCCCCCACGTGCCCATGGAGCGACCGAGACTCTGGTTTCTGGGGAGGGAGGGCTGGCAAGGCTGGGGTTGACCCAGCCTCAGTTGGCCTCAGCCCCACCCCCTCAGCCTCATCGGCTTTCCACTGGTCCCCAGTGTTGACAGGGGCCAGATCTGGCACTGGGACCCCCGCCTTCCTGGTCTAGGGAGGTCTCCAGGTATTTCAGACCCAGGAGCCTCCTGCCTTCCTCCCCTGCTCCTGTGCTCAGCTCTCGGGGAAACCAAGCCACCCCCAAGCCCCAGCAGGTCACAGCCACTCCACGTTGGTCCAAACGCTCCCTTCCCTCCAGCTTCGATGGAGACCTAGTTCACCCCTGGGGACGGCCCTCGGCCTCTCCAAAGCTGGCTGCTCCATCATTCACACGCCCTTGTGCCTCAGAGTGCATGGCGGAGCGACTCCCTGTCCTCCTTGGTGCTCCGACAGTGCCCCATCCCATCAAATGCACCATTCCCTAGGGTGCCAGCATCCAGCCCTGCCCCCTCAGCTCCCCTGCTGCCATTTGTCCCTCATCTGTAAACTGGGCAACGTTGGCTCATAGCTATCTCTACCCTTCCTCCAACTCCTGCCATTACCATGGTGACTAAGGTCTCCACAGGCACCGCCCACCACTCCCCTGGCCTCCTGGTTGCCAGCCCCCCCATGTGTGAACACCTCCGCTCTACTACTTCTCAGCCACAGCCCCCCACAGCAATCCTGGGCTTCCACCACCTCCCATGGCTCTGACCGTCCGTCTCCGCCTCCCCAGAACGCCAGCCCTACCTCCCGTCCCTGAGACCCCATCGCCAACCCTGCACTTTCTCCTCACCCTCCAGGGCCCTCCTGCCTTCACCGCCCTCCCTGTGCAGCCTCTTTCCTGGTGAATTCCGGCCCTGAGCCACCCAGGTCTGCCTTGTCCACCTGCACCAAGCAGCTGAAAGCTGCTGGGGACAGTCACATCCCAGAACCCTGGACTTGCCCTCCTCAGCGCCGGCCCACCACTGGCCCCTCTGGGCAGCTTGCTCTCCCTCCCTCCCTCCCCGGGATTGTCTCCCTCTGTGTGCCTGGCCCTCCCAGCCCTGCTCACTGACTCCTCGGCGGGAAAACTGAGGCCATCAGACTGGCTCTGCCTGGAGCCCTCCACCACACCTGGAGCCCCCACCTGCCCTCTCCAGCTCCCCCACACTTGGGCACTGCGGGGCTCTCCTCTCCTTTCACCTCTCTCTGGCTCCCTCTGTCACACTCCACGTTGCCTCGGTCCCCTCCGCGTACAATGCTAAAAGCCATCTCCGTGGCCCACAAGCCCCTCCACCACCTCCTGTCTCCTCTGCCCACACCTCCTGTCTCCTCTGCCCAGTCGGCTGGCAGACTTCCCCAAAGAGGCATTTTCTCATGTTATCGCCACCCTCACCTCCCTGTCACCTCCACTTGCCCACCCTCCCTGCTTGACTGGGCTCCCGCGACCTGCACGTGGCCGCTGCTTCCAGCGCACACTTCCAACCCCTTCTGCCCTGGCCCCTCCCGCGCTGGCCCAGGGTGCCCAGCCACTCCCTCCTCCACGCAGCAGCTCTTCCCGCTTCCAGGATGTTCTCTCCGGCTGCCCCTTCACAGGCTTTCTTCCTGGCTCTTCCTCCTCGACCTGACCTTTCCATGCTGGCCCACGCTGATTCACCGCAAAGGGAAAAACAGCAACTTTACGGGGAGAAGCCTGGCAGGCGCCCCCTCCGCCAAGCGCTGGAGGCTGACACCCCAGCGGTGGTGCCCAGAAGGCCAAGCCTCCCGCCAGCACGCCGGGAGGGACAGGCATCGCTTCTGGGGCGCTCCTGCCCGAGACGCAGAACCTGAGTCTAATCCCGAGGAAACCAGACAGACTCAAACCAAAAGCCACCCTACAAACAACTGGCCTGTGCTCGCCCAAAGTGGCAACATTGTGAAAGACAAAGGAACGCTGAAGAACCGCACCAGATTAGCAGAAACCGAAAAGATAGGACAAGTAAATGCCAGGATTTTTGTTTTCTATAAAGGATATTGTTGGGGAGATTGACAAAACTTGGGGGTAAAGTCTGTGGCTTAGTTCAAAGTATTGTACCAATGTTGACTTCCTGATTTGGGTGATCGCACTCAGGTTATGAAGGAGAAGGTCCTCGTCCTCAGGAAATGCACACCCAAGTATTTAGGGACAAGGGAGCACGTGTTCGCAACTGACACTCAAATGGCTCGGAAAAAATATGTGTATATACATATACATAAAATAATTTAACATGTGGTAAAATATTAACATTTGGGAAATCTAGGTGACTATGTGGGAAATATCTGTAATAGTCTTGCCATTTTTATATGAGTCTGAAATTATGTTAAAATAAAAAGTTAAAATAAAAAATTGTGATGTCTCAGGGCTCAGTCCTGGGTCTTCCTCTAATTTTACACCATCCTCCTCTCTCCCGGGTGGTCTCACGTCTCATCTCCCCTTGTCGCTTTTAATCCCACTGGGGGCAGCCCAACAATTCGGCCCAGACCACCTTCGGAGCTTTAGGCCCATCGTGCAGCAGCCTGCACAGTGTCACTCAGGGTTCTCACGAGCACCCTAAGTCAACAAGTGCAGAGATTTTTTTATGATGTGTCCCACCATTGTGTATCTCAATGCACGACATGGCCACCACCCATCCAAGCACCCACGCTGGAACGCTGGGCTCGTGCTGGACACGCTGGAACCTTCCTTGTCCTCACTCCCACATCCAGCCAATCACCACTTCGCCCTGGGGGGCCTG
The DNA here is from genome assembly GCA_963574435.1 of Cheirogaleus major. Taxonomy (NCBI): domain Eukaryota; kingdom Metazoa; phylum Chordata; class Mammalia; order Primates; family Cheirogaleidae; genus Cheirogaleus; species Cheirogaleus major. Next base: position 45,835 of record CAUYPO010112884.1, read on the forward strand.
TAAGTTCCCCAAAGGCAGACTCCTGTCTGTTATTCACCCTGTGTTGCCAGCCCTCAGCACAGTGCCTGACACACGGTCTGTGCTTAAGAAATATTTGTGGAATGAATGAATGAGTTGATCCATTAATTGATCAAGGAAACACCACCTCGCCTCATGGGAGTAGAGTCCCAGTTTCTGAGTCCAAGGTATATGTTGGGTCTGACTTGCTGCGCTGCCATTTACGACTGCGCAGGCTTGTATCAGTTATCTACTGCTGCATAACAAATTGCCCTCAAAATCAAACAGTGTTAAACAGCAATCTCCTGTTGCACACAGTTTCTGTGGGTCAGGAGTTTGGAGTGACTTTTCTGGGTGATTCTAACTCCAGGTCTTGGAGAAGGTGGCAGCCAAGATGTCAGTGGGGGCCAAAGTCATTTGAAGGTTTGATTGGGGCTAGCAGATCCACTCCCAGGATGGCTCATTTACAGCAGTGGTAAGTTGGAGCCGGCTGCCAGCAAGAGGCCTCAGCTCCTCTCCACGTGAGCCCTCCACAGGCTGCTCAGCTGTCCTCAGCTCATAGTGGCCACTCTCTGAAGAGAGCAAGGCAGAAGCTGCGGAGCCTTTCTATGGCTTTGCCTTGGAAGTCCACCACCATTTCCACCATGCCCTGTTGGCTACACATGCCAACCCTACCCAGTGTGGGAGGGGACGACACAAGGGCATGAATGCCAGCAGGTGAGGATCACTGAGGCCATCTCAGAAGCTGGCTACCCCAAGATTTGTCACTATACAAGGACAACTAACCAGTGGGGCCAGTAGTAGCTAAAATCCAAGCTATATATATATATATTTTTTTTTTTTTTTTTTTGAGACAGAGTCTCACTCTGTCGCCCGGGCTAGAGTGCCGTGGCGTCAGCCTAGCTCACAGCAACCTCAAACTCCTGGGCTCAGGCGATCCTTCTGCCTCAGCCTCCCGAGTAGCTGGGACTACAGGCATGCGCCACCATGCCCGGCTCATTTTTTTTCTATATATTTGTAGTTGGCCAATTAATTTCTTTCTATTTATAGTAGAGACGGGGTCTTGCTCTTGCTCAGGCTGGTTTTGAACTCCTGACCTTGAGCGATCCTCCTGCCTCGGCCTCCCAGAGTGCTGGGATGACAGGCGCGAGCCACCGCGCCCGGCCCAAGCTATGTATTTTTGTCTAAGTTCCACGCAGGTGGGCCAGCTGCTGCTGCTCCAGCTGCTTCAGCTGTCTCTTGGTTGTCCATCTTGCTCTCCTTTAAGGGGCTCCCAGGAGCCAAGCAGAGAGCAGGACCCTGGATAAACTGTTGCCATCCTCAGAACCACCAGGCACTGCCCTTCACAGTTTATACAGTCCCAGCACCTCTGCTGGAGGCCGTCATCCAAGCAACACGGCGGCCTAAAGATGAGAGAAGGGTGCAGAAAGGTGAAGTGTCTTGCCTGAGGCCACAGAGAAAACGCTTGGCAGGACTGGACTTCTGGCTCCTAACCCCACATTCTTTCCACTGCCCTGCCCAGTGGCCAGCTCAGACCCACATCCCCTAACACCCACTGCAAGCTTCATTCCCAGTCCTAAGCAGGTATCTCTCATCCTTCTTTTGGGAACACACCCCAGCCCCCAAATGTGCCTGCCCCATGTCAGGCCCCAAGCAAACACATTCACAAATTTTCCATCCCGATGGGGACTGTGCACTCCCCGTCCAAAAGGCTAAATCTGCAGGCAGCTGGATGTCCACCAGGGCAGCACAGTAGGGGTTAACAGCACGAGCTAATATTTAGAAATAGCACAGCCCCACGAGGAGTCAGCTGTGAAGTGGTCACAGCCACTGAAGCCACAAGCCTTTGTGGACGTGGTATGGAAGATGAGCCCCTGCCCCCAGGGAGCAGGGGCTCTGAGAGGGTCCCCCACCACCCCCACCTCTGTCTCCCCAGTACGGCTGGGCCATGGCTCGGAGCTTGCCCGGAGAGGACAAAGCCCGCCACTGACTTCCTGTCCACAGCCAGCTCCCAAGGGTGGCAGACAAACGTCTCAGCTCCCGAATTGTGTAATTGCTGGGACGAGCTGCTCCCGCCCCCCGCCTGGCTGCCTGCACTTGGAGGAGCCCCACGGACGCCTCGGCCTGAAGCAGGAGCGAGACCACTCCCAGCAGAGGCCCCTGGTCAGAGGCCCAGGCCTGGGGCCCACAGCTGCAGAGCTCAGAGCCAGCGCCTGATGCCCACGTCCCATTGCATAGCAGTGGCCTAGGTCCTGTGTCCTTGGTGGCAGAGGGAAAATTCCATGAGGGCAGGGCCCGCAGCAGGAACACAGCCCTGCTCAGGCAGCACCCCATCTAGGGCACAAGCACAGTCAGTCTCTCAGCAGCAAGCTGGCCTCAGGCGCCTCAGGCGAGGTCAGGGCAGTCAGGGTGCAAAACACCCCGGCAAGGGTGGGGCCGAGCTGCAGCCACTGCGGGAGCGGGCACTCTCAGTCCAAGAGCACTGGGGGCAAGAGTGAACAGGAGCGCCTGGCCGGCATGCTGGCTGAACTCGGCTGGCAGGGAACTGGGTGTTATGGGCTCTCAGTTGTCTTGTTCTTCAAGAACACCAGGAGAAACTGAGGCAGCATGCACCACAGGTCACCATAGCTTCAGAGGATTTTTGATCTTTCACCCTGGGGTGGGGGCGTTCTTCTTCACTCTTCAAGTGTGTTTCTGAGTCTCCTCCCCCCACCCCGTGACCTGGCCTGTGCTTTGCTGGGGGGGCGGGGGACAGCTAGGAGAACTACAGATATCAGTACTCCAGGGAATCTGTGGGAAGAGAGGTCAGTGTTTGGGAAGGAAGGCCAGGAGGGCTTCCTGGAGGAAGGTGAGACGTGTCCAGGGAGGTGGGGCAGTCAGGGATGGTCACCAACTCAAGCCAAGGAAAGTCCTGGCAAAGGTTGGAAGGTGAAAGGGAGAAGGTCTGAGCCAAGCCTGAGGGTGCTGGGGAGGCCCAGGTCAACTTTGCACAGGACGGGGCTGCGGGACTCAGGGGAGCTTGCTGAGGAGGCTGGAGAGGGGCCGACTGTTGAGCAGGCGCCGCCCAGTCTGACGGCCTTTGCTCTGAGGCGGTGGGAGGTGGTCAGGGATCGGTTTCAAAGCAACACAGGGGCCTCAACTTTCTGCCACCTTGCCTGGCATGGCCCTGCTAGCATCGGCCCCAGGTTCAAGTCATGGGCTATGGGCCGAACACAGGCTGGGCCTGTGTGCACCCGAGCCCCAGCATCCCTTTTCCACTGACAGCCTCAGTTTCCTCATCTGTAAACAGAGACACTATCCCTCAACACGCACACTTTGAGGGTTGTCAAGAGACCAGGTGAGCTTTGCAAACGGGGCAGAAAGCCGGGCTATTACTGCCCTGCCGGTTGTCATTATTTCCCAGGCCTGTGTTTCTCTGCCCAGCTAGCAACAAGGCGGGGCACTCCCAGCTAAGCACCAGTCTGGAGGCCCCACAGACTTCTGTGTGCATGGGGATCAGGGGGGATGGGAGAAGACGGGGAGGGGAAAGGATGGGGTAGTTGGGGCTGGTAGAAATCTTCACCCTTCACCCATGTTTTTGATTCATAAAGAAGCAAAGCCTTCTCCCTTGTTTTCTCGCTCCTAAAATGAAAGCTCTTTCCTTCCAACACAGTCTTCCAGGCAGCCCCGCTAGCCCTCGGCCCACACTTGGCCAGTAATTAGCCCCTAATGAGGACCAGGTGCCTTGTGAGTTGGTGAGAAGGAAAAACAAGGAACAAGTAGAATCAGTGGCTTTATAGCCACTGAGGCCAGCCAGGCATAGCCTCTGCCCAGGCTTCCTGGGGTGCCCAGATGGGAGTTCTTAGGTTTGCCAAAATTCCCACAGAACAGCAGCAGTTGGTTTCTTAGTCAACCCCAGCCGGCATTTATTGAACACCTACTGTATATAACTGCCTCTGGAGGGGAACATTCAACCTTCATAACTGACTTTCCATTAAGGGAGGTGATGTGTATAAAGCTGCATGCAAACCATGAAGCACAGGGATGTGCAGGGTGACAGACACAGAGGGGATAGGACAAGCATTTATTGAACACCTACTGTATACCAGGCCCTCAGCCAGGCACTAGAGGTACACTAAAGCATTTGATCCTCATAATCCAATTTTACAAATGAGGAAACTGAGCTACAGAGACGTGAAAGTTCTTATTCAAGGTTGGACAGCCAAGTAGGGGAGCTGCAATTTGAACCCAGGTCTGTCTGGATTCAAAACCAGTACTTATAACCACTATGTGGACTGGGCACCATCATACGTGCGGTGGTGGTAAGAGCACTGGGCTTGGAGTCAAAGACCCAGCTCCACCTCTTAGCAGCTGTGTAGACTTGCTCAAGTCCCTCTCAGTCTCAGTTTCTCCATCTGCAAAATGGGGCTCAGTTTCATTGCAAACTATAAAGTGCTGTACACAATGTGGGACTATCATTGGTTAAGGCAGAGGCTGGGAAGAAGGCGCAAGGTGAAGTGGGCTGTGGCAAGCAGGTACGGCGGAGGGATTTAGGTGGAGGAAGTAAAGCAATAAACCAAGGTAAAGGTAGGGCTGGGCAGAGCACAGGCAAACCCTTTCTCCTGCTGTTTGGGAAGAGGCCGATGTTGCTGCCTGGGTGGGAGCCAGGAGGAGAAAGGCCCCAGCCTGACTGTTAGGCAGGAGCTAAATCCAGAGCCAGATTGCCAGGAGGCAGCCCCAGGAAGTTGAAACACTGGGGTTCAGGGCTCGGAGGCCTGGGCTTCTGGCCCCAAATGGCCAGGGACCTACTCTCCACCTGAGCCTTGTAAGAACCACTTTCGGCTCTGAGCCACAGTTTTCTCCTTCGTAAGTGGGGCAGGGTTATCTTGAGGCAAATGTTATGGTGGAGTTGAGAATTCTTCTGCCTTGTGGGGGAGTCCAGACATGTCTCCTTTACAGACAGGGTGGCCTAGGCCCTTGGGGGCAGAGAAGGTCGAGGTTGCAGACCAGCCGCAGAGGCCCGCAGAATTTCAGCTGGTACCTCCTGGCCAGAATGGAGTCTGAGGAGGCCTGGAGGGTGTGTGTGGGCTTCCCCCAACTGCTGGGAGGGCAAAAGGAGAGAAGTGAGGGGCTGGCCCAACTCACACCTCCTTCCAGCGTGTGTCTCTAGGGGGCCTGGGGTCAGAGCTGAGGGAGTCTGGGCCCCTCTGCAACTTTGTCCCACATCTCCAGGGTGGGGCCTTGGTCTGATGGAGCTGTAAGGGTCCTCTCACCCCTTCCCCGCAAGAAGCAGCCCAGCACGGGCCCTTTAAGAACGTTGAGGGTGGGGGCAGCGGGGGAGCCCCAGCGTGAAACCCGAGCGGCGGGAGCCTGCCCCGCCCCCGGAGTTAAGTGGCCCGGCCCAGCCCGCGCGGCAGAGCCGCCGCTCCCGCTCTGGCGCACACTCAGCTCCGCGCCGCGCGCCGCGCACCGCGCATCGCATCCCGCGAGGCCCGCCGCCCAGCCTGCGTGATGGGGTCCGGCCCGCGGCCCCCGCCTGCGGCCCCCGCCCTGGCCCTGGCTTTGGCCATGGCTGTGTTGGCCAGACTCACATCCACAGGTGAGTGAAGGGCCTGAGTCCCCCGCCCAGCCTGGAGGGAGCTATGACGGGTTCCTCAGGTAGGGAAAAGGGACAGGAGAGGCCAGAAGTGACTTCCAGGTCCGGAGTCAAGGGAGCTGTGCTTCTCCCACCGCAGGCCGGAGTCTCCAGGCGTCCACCTGGGGTGGGTGCAGGACCCTGGGCAATCTCAGGTTATGGGGCTCTAACTGCCCAAGGCTGTCCAGGAGCACCAGGGTGGAATTGCCTAGGGTGGGGCTTTGCCTGTTGGGATTGTCTGAGACAACCAGTGGGGCCACCCCAATGTTGTCCAGGCTTTGTTTGCCAGGCAAACTTGGGTGATCATGTTTGTGCTCATAGGGCACCCAGTGACAGAGGCTGGAAATGAGGAGGGAGCCACCCAGCCCACCCTGTGTGGGGCCCACACCCCTCAGCCTCTACCCCTTCCAGCCTCGCCCCAGCTCCACTCCTGCTCCCTGCCCTCACTCCCATCTGGATCTGTCTGCCACCTTCCCTCTAAGGCACTCCTCTCCCTCTTCCCACTCCTGTTGGTGACAGAGGAGACCCCCCACCGACCACCCACTCATCAGCAAGAGGCAGGGCTCGTGCCCCTTGGGTACCCTGTGCCAAGGGGGAGCTTGTCCCTCAGATAGCCACGCCTCCCTGTCCCTGACACTGTGCCTGACCCTAGCAGAGACTAAATGGAAATTTGCTTTCTGAGAGGCGCTAGGACGCATCCCCTCTCTGTCACAATGCCAGAAATCCCAACATTACCGCATTCTTCCTTTAGTGAAGGCATGGTCTACTTATGCCATGAGAACTGTGGCCTCCGGGCCCATCAGTCATTGCTACCCATGTATGAATCAGTGCTTCAGCCTACATCTTTTGGGACCATTCCCAAGAGCAACTTTGAGCAGAAGGGCCTGAGTCTCCCTTCCAACGGCCCAGACTACACCCTTCTCCCCTTCACATAGGGAAGCCACTCTGCCAGAGGGCATCACGAGGTGCCCAGAGGGAAATGAGTCCAGGGCGGACCCCCTGCAGTGAGTCAGGGCTGGATCCCCAGGCTGGATTCCCTGTCTGTAGGGACCTGATCTCATAAGAGCTCAGGGTCTGGGTGACAATGGCGAGGCCACCAGAGTTGGGAAAGGAACCTCCAAGGTGACTGGGGACATTCCTTTCCCTTCTGGGCTTCATCTAGCCCCCAGCCGAGGAGAGATTCCAGCATCCCTACCTCCTCGGGCTTCAACTGAGAGCCATGCCCAAATCCCTCCCCGCACTGACCTCGTGCGGGCATCCTGCTAGGCGGTGGGCGCACGGCAGTGGGCAGGCTGAACTTAGGATCATTCAGGACCCAGAAAAGCAAACGAAAACTCAAACAGCAATTCCTAGTTGTTTGCAAAGATCCAGCTGAAAAGTATGGGGTGGGACAGAGGGTGGTCCTTGCACCAAGCCTTAGAGGCTGGGAAGGGAGCCAGTGCTCCAGGCAGGGGCTTGGCCTACGCAGAGGTGCTGATGGGGTGTAAGCGGAGGGGTGCTGAGACAGGAAGGCCAAAGGCCAGGCTGGAAGGCATATTTTGAGCACAGGCCAAGGAGAGCCATTGGGCTTGGGCACAGAAACCTTAAATGGCAAAATGGAGCCCATAGTCTATGCCCTGTTGCCAATGGGGAGCCAACAAAGGTTTTAGGGCAGGTGGTGGCATGGTGGCTGTGGGGTTTTTGTGGTTTTGTTTGTTTGTTTGTTTGAGACAGAGTCTCACTCTGTTGCCCGAGCTAGAGTGCCGTGGCATCAGCCTAGCTCACAGCAACCTCAAACTCCTGGGCTCAAGCAATCCTCCTGCCTCAGCCTCCCAAGTAGCTGGGACTACAGGCATGCGCCACCATGCCCGGCTCATTTTTTCTATATATTTTTAGTTG
>CAUYPO010112886.1:0-22318 GCA_963574435.1 Cheirogaleus major
CAAGTCCATGTTGCCTGGCTCTAAATACATCTTTGTTGCTCCCTCTCAACCCTGTGATTGCTGAGCCCTGACCAGGGCCACCTATAATCCTGAGGCATTCTTAAAATGGATCACCTATAACTTGCCTCAAATCAGAAGTTCACCACTCCTTACCGAACCTGCTTACAGCCCACGCTGGCAGCACGCTTTCACTTAGTTTGAGCCACTTTTTTTTCCCCTAATGGGCACCTCTGCTCCTTTGTTTCCTTACAGTTAAGACAGATATTCCTTCTGAACAGCACACATGAACACCACAAAATACGAGACTACAGTGCTGATGATAAGTTTCCTGTAAGCTCTTTCACCTCACCTTCGCCCCCTCTCCTTAACGCCTGCATCCCAGAAAATCTGTTTCAACCTTCTTTTTAAACATACAAAGAGGTGAGGTGGAAGCTTGAAGCGCCATCAGGAGCTTCCTGCTCAGTGACAGAGGTCTCTAGCAGCAGAACCTACCCTGCCTAACACAATCCAGTGCTTCTGGGAGTCACATCTGACAGATGTACTAAAAAAATTCTTAGGCCAGGGAAACCATCTTCTGGGAAAGGCCAGCAGAAAAGAAAGGATGCTTGTTGCTTCCTGACAGAGAAAGGTAGCAGGAAAGTGAAGATCCAAATGGAGGGGTCCCAGGAGCAGCCAGCCTCACAGTATGGAAGGCAGGCCTCTCTGGATGGAACACCTCATTAATTTCCAAATGGGAAACTGTATTCACATCAACACCCAGTCCATAACCAAGGCCAGTGGCAGAAGACAAAAGGACAGAGATTTCATGGAAAAAGTAAAAAGTCCACAAGGAGACTCATAAATAAAATCTTTCAGAAAGAAGATCAAGTCCTTCCTCTTTCCTTTACTTAATCAAAGGATTGGGGTCACTCCCTTCTGTAGGCAGGTGTGTTTCCTGCACACCCTCTAGAATATCACTGTTTAGAATGTCAGATTAAGTGTAGCACCAGTATCAACTAAAGGCATATTACTAGAAAAATATCTGGCTAAAAAGGAGCACGTAATATCTACTAAGACATCATATTTCAAGACCTACTTACTGTACTAAGTAAGACTGAAAATAGTATAATGCTGTTAGTATCCTATTAACTACAATCTTCTAAAATCTCCTTAACACACCTGGGGGAATGCATTGTTCGGCCCATTTTACAGTTGAAAAAACAGGCCAGGGATTTGTCAAAAGTCATACAAACTCCTAAGTGGCAGCCAAGACCAGATCCAGGTCTAAAGACTTAGACTCAAAATCTAGGGTTATTTTTATTGTATTTCCGCTGAAGGTCATAAAATAGACAAAGATAGATGACGAAGTAAAAGAAACCAAGTATGTCTCAAATACACATCAACTTTCTATATTTAACTAAATATTTTATATTTAGTTGGGTGAGTTGCCCCCTGTGACAATATATAATCACAAATGTCTAGATTAGAGAACAATGCTCACATAACCAAAATGGAAGAAATATGCTAAAAATGGATTCTTCAGAGTTTATTGACAAAAATCTGGGCATTGGCTTAAAGAATGCATAGATGTCCAAGATTTTCTTGTGGGTGTTTAAAAAAATTTGGTGGGTATAAAAAAAAGTTGCAACAGCCTTTCCATAGCTGACCATTCCTGCTCCAGAAAGTAAGACATTCCAACAGACTGAGGAAAATTACAAAGCTTTCTCTACTGCAACTCCAGGTGAGACTGGCACAGTGGTAGTAGTGACACAATGCTGTTGAACCTGTTCTAGCTCCTTCTAAGTCCAAGCCCTTATTCCAAGAGAAGCCACCACTACATGCAGCCACTACTGCAGCCCCAGGTTTCAGCCACACAGGCTTCAGACACCCTCCTCTCCATTCACTGAGTTATTGATGCAGGGCTACTCCTTGCTCTGCTGGCCCTCTCTGGTTCCCAGACCCTCCCATCTGGTTCCAAACTTTGTCCCCTACCCCTTGCTTCAGGCTTTCCTTGCCAGCATCTTGAACAAGCACCATCCCTCAGACATGAGTCTGGAATCTGACCTCTCATTTCATGCATCTTGATTGTGGGTAAGAGATACTCATCCCAGGACCAACCAACCAGGTCTACCTCTCATGTGGTCTCTTGGTCTGGGGCGGTGTTTGGATAACCACATTACAAGGAGTGTGGTTAGTGGGCCTTACTCCACAGCTGTGTTCCTAGTCCAAACCTGCATACTTCCTACCTGGCGTGGTCTGTGCTGAGGCCCAGTGCCCCTCCTGGACCATGCGCCTACTTCACACCTGCTCTCCAGCCTCTCACGCCAGAGGCCTGGGTTCCAGATACTGCCTCCAACAGAAACCCAAAGGGTCAACCGAGTTGCAGAGTCTGCCACTTTCTAGTGCTTCTTTTATGACCCTCATATTTTAGAAGCACATTAGATCAGGCAGCTTTTTATTTCTTAGGTCTGACCCTGGCAGGCATAATTCAGACTCAAAGTTCTTTTCTGTTGACTCAAGTTAGTTTTCTTCTATGGGCTTTTTTTTTCTATTTAGTTAAACTTTCACAAAAATAAGCATTTATAAAAATATAAAAGTTACACATGTTTTAAAAAAATATTAGAAAATACAAAAAAGTAGAAGAAATTACTCATGGTCTTACTACCCAAACACAACCATTACTGGCATTCTGTTTTATTTCCTTCTGGTCTTTTTCCATTCATTTTTTTCTCCATGCATGCTCCCACCCCCCACTAAAATAGGATTGCTGGAACACTGTATTCACAATTCCTTCTTTGTAAATCAGATAGCGTTTGCCTTTTAAATCTTACAAAGAAACTTTTTACTAGATATTTAGGAACCATAAAAACCAAATGTAATGTGTGTAACTTATTTTGATTGAATTCAGACAAATCAACTGGAGAAATCAGAGTAATGTATTATGGACTGGGTTTTGGATGACAGCAAAGCATTAGTATTCATTGTTAGGTGTGCTAATGGCCTATGGTTATATAACAAAATGCCCCCAATTTTTAGAGTTGCATATTGATATAGGTATGAGTGAAATGACATGTCTGGTTTGTTTTAAAATACTTTAGCAATCAAAAAATCTTGATAGTATCTGAACCTGGGAGATGATGTTTTTATATGGGACACCATTTTTACTTAAAGGAACAACTGACACAAAAACTATAGTTATTTAGACTTGGATATTTGGCACTTCAAGAAAACAACCTGACATTGTTTGTTGCCAATGGTAAAGTTCAAACTTTCACAAAAATCAGAATTTTGGAAGCTGTGTATCTGATGTATGAGTTTGATGGTTTTCTAATACCTAAAGATTTCTCTGATAAGATGTGATAATATAGTGACATTGACAAATGTGATTTTTTTTTTTTTTTTTTGAGACAGAGTCTCACTCTGTTGCCCGGGCTAGAGTGCTGTGGTATCAGCCTAGCTCACAGCAACCTCAAACTCCTGGGCTCAAGCGATCCTCCTGTCTCAGCCTCCCGAGTAGCTGGGAGGGACTACAGGCATGCACCTGCATGCCCGGCTAATTTCCTTCTATTTTTAGTAGAGACGGGGTCTCGCTCTTGCTCAGGCTGGTCTTGAACTCCTGAGCTCAAATAATCCAACGGCCGTGGCCTCCCAGAGTGCTAAGATTACAGGTGTGAGCCACCGTGCCCGGCCAATTTTTTGATATTATATAATAAAAGGGGTCCAAATTTAGAAGACCAGCAATAATAAGCCAATATTTCTAAGTGATATTTCCTAACATTAAGAAATCATACATGGGTAAAAGAGCCATTCAAAGTTGAAGAGAGACCAATGGATTTTTATGTAACCTAGTATAAAAAAAATCAACTGATATATTAGTCTGCTAGGGCTACCATAACAAAATATCACACACTGGGTGGATTAAACAACAGAAATTTATTTCTCATGGTTCTGGAGGCTAGAAATTCAAGATTAAGATGCCAGCCAATTTGGTTCCCCATGAGGGCTCTCTCCTTGGCTTGCAGATGGCCACCTTCTTGCTGTGTCCTCACATGGTAGCAGGGAATGCAAGAGAGTACAAGTACTCTTTTTTTTAAGGATGCTAATCTTATTGGATCAGGACCCCACCTTTATGACCTCATGTAACCTTTACTATAGGTCCTTCTTATAGGCCCTATCTCCAAATTCAGTCACAATGGGAGGGTTAGGGCTTCAACATATGAATTTTGGGAGGATACAAATTCAGTCCACAGATTCTAGACTGCAATTAACTTTTGAGAAATAATTTGTTAAATTTTGGTGTAGTACAAAGATGACTATCCACAACTATCTGGAAAAGTTATCAAAGTGCTCCTTTCTCTTCCAACTGATGTTGGACTTTCTTCATATACTTCAACCAAAACAACTTATTCTAACAGACTGAATGCAGAAGCATATATGAGGATCCAGTTTAATGTCTTCTTTAAGACAGACATGAAAGAGAGTTTAGTATTGCCACAGAGACAGTGGGGCCTATAAAGTCAGAAATATTTACTATCTGGTTCTTTACAGGAAAAGTTTGCCAACCCCTGATCTAGGTGATTCCTTCACTTCTTTCCTATATTGGATATTGTTTCCTGGGTCCCATGTCTTCCTCTTTCTTGATTCACTTCTCCTTCATTTTGTTGTCTCTTCATACATGAAAGTGAAATTCCAAAAAGCTCTGACTGTGCGGGTGGAGCTTATTGTCTGTAAGCTTTACTGTAGAGGGACACAGCTGAGTTGTTGGTTGGGAAGTCCTCAAGGTTAGTACCCTTAAGTTTTTTCATTCACTATGCAGATTCCTCAGAGAAAGATTTCTCGTTGCCTGACTCATGGGTATAAGTCTGGCTACCCAAAATTCTGGGGTTGGCAGGGAAAAGAAAGCTGGCACCCTTACTATTCAGTATTCAACATTCCCTCAATTGCCCCTAAGTTACCATGACCAACAAGTGTGTTTGCTGTCCTCTAGTTCAAACACCCCTTACCTACCTTGTCCAGAGAGTAAGTTTCTGGTCTTCTATTAAGTTATGGGAAAGGCAATCTTTATTTATTTATTTTTTTTGAGACAGAGTCTTACTCTGTTGCCCCAACTAGAGTGCCGTGGCATCAGCCTAGCTCACAGCAACCTCAAACTTTACAGGCACATGCCACCATGCCCGGCTAATTTTTTCTATTTTTGGTAGAGACAGGGTCTCGTTCTTGCTCAGGCTGGTCTCGAAGTCCTGAGCTCAAACCATCTGCCTGCCTTGGCCTCCCAGAGTGGTAGGATTACAGGCGTGAGCCACCGCGCCCGGCCCATGACAATGTTTTTAAATACACTTTCAACCAGTACTTTTGTTAGCCTCATTTCCCCCCCACTACTCCCCCACCTTCTAGAGTTATCTGGTGTTGTCAATTTCTGAATTTTCTTAGGGTTCTGCTATGTAAATTGGGTTGTTTCTTGGCTTTCTCTATTGCTGGCTCAGGATTCAGCTTTCTCAGGACTGCTAAGTCAGTTACCACTCATCCATCTGCTACCCAGCTTCCAAAACTTTGTTGCTGTTGTCTCCTCTCCCACTCTCTTTGTCCTTGTGGGTTTATGTCTTTAAAAAAAAATATCTTTACTGTTGTTTTAGTGAGGTTTTGGGATGGAATGAAAGTAAATGTGGGTATTCGATCCTCCGTCTTTATTTGGAACCTCTTTATAATTAAATATTTTTTTATTTCCATTTAATATTACAGCATAAACATTTCCCATGTTCTTCCTTGGTTTCTGTAAACAGCTTTAATAATTGCATAATATTCCATTGAGTAGGTACCATGGCTTACTTAATCACGACCCTATTTTTGGAGTGTGGAGTTGTTTCTGGGGGGAAGGGACTAGTTTTTCCTGGAGTCGTCTTCCACTTACCTCCCTCATTCATCCTTGTGTCTCCGAGGACTGCCTGCTGATATTCTTCTCTGTTCTTAGTCCATGGTTTCATCACTTTGTGCCTGTATTATGGCACTACCTTGCTAATTCGTCTTCCCACCTCTGGCCATCCTGCACAATGATGCAGCACTAATCTTTCCAGAAAGTTACCTTTTTCATGATACTTCAGAGGAACCCTAACACCTGCAATTCATTTGTGACTGGCATTTGAGACTCTCCAAAGTTTGATTCCATGCCATCTATGAAAACTCTTCCCCCTTCCCCAAAGGCTCTGACCTCCTCCTACCTGCTGCTCAGGCCACCCCTCCTGCCTTTACCAATCCACACTCACCCGCTGCTGAGACCCTATCTCCTACGCGAAGCCTCTCCCACATTACTTTGCTTACCCACTTTCTTCCTTTACCTGATAATAGACAAGAAACAAGTCATTTGTTACAAAGTCCTTAGGGCCAGTCTTGCCTTCTACGTGGGACGATGGCTCTTCCAAGGCAGGGGTTCTTATATTTCTTCTCTGCCACCCTTGCTTACCACCATGGCAGCCCAGCCCAGTGCCAGGCACACAGCGGTGCTTACCCAAACTCACGGAATGGAATGGTGGGACGCCGAGAAAGGACAACATGTAAGCTGTTACCTTGCCTTCTGGAGCCAGTGTCCAGATCACGGAGAAGGTCAGCTTGTCAGTCATGGGGTTGAGGCTGCACAGCTCCTCACACAGCAGCCTGGGAAGCATGGGGACCACCTGCAAACAGAGGACAGGCCCGTGAGCACCTTTCTCTAGTCTGCAGGAGTCTGTCCCAGGCTTAGAAGTCCAAAGGGCACAGTTTTGGTGAACAGCTTCAGCTTTTCCAAAGTGAGCCAAAGATGGAGGCGGCTCCGTTCCTGAAGACTCCGCAGGAAGACCATCCTATCTCATGCTTTTCCATGAGACTCTAGAGTCAAAAGAGGAATGTGAGCTGGGAAAGTGAGAAGAGCTGGTGACAGAAGTTAAAAAAATACACTGTAGCGATGAAAAAGAGCTACACTTTACTCATCTACTAAAACTGAAGCTCTAGACCAGGCGTCCTCAAACTATGGCCCGCGGGCCACATGCGGGCGTTTTTGCCCGTTTGTTTTTTTACTTCAAAATAAGATGTGTGCAGTGTGCATAGGAATTCGTTCATAGTTTTTTTTAAACTATAGTCCGGCCCTCCAACGGTCTGAGGGACAGTGAACTGGACCCCTGTTTAAAAAGTTTGAGGACCCCTGCACTTTAGCTGTACTTTTGGATACAATTATTCCAATTAAACGATGTACTTAAGAACTCAAGGGTTGAGTATAAACTCTTAACAGGGGTTTCATCAAAGGAAAATCAAGTTATTGTTGAATCAGTGCTTTATTAATTGAACACACCACAATTTACCAAATTCCATGTTGGAACACTAACAGAATACTCTAATAAAATATCACTACAGCAATAAAACTGAAAGGGTAATAAATCCGGCTTTCCTAGATGAACACTGGTCAACTAGTCACCCATTTTGCAGTTTTTTTTAAAGCTGAAATGATTTCTTCTCCTTATTAATCTTTCTGCCCCATAATAAACTGAGTAAATGGCATACCCCCTTTAAATTTTTTTAACTTACTTTCAAATGGTGACTTAGTTATTCCAGAATGTTACTTATTTTTTTCTAAAATTCGAAAGATTAAATGAGTATCTCTACCTATATCTCCTAAAAATACTCCAAACTCTCTCCTACTTACCTTTAAATCTATTTCTCCTTCCATATTTTTCTTGATTAACAGCATTACCACTCACTCCACATCTCAAACCAAAACACCAGCAGTAACAGCCATTTACTCAGCACATTTACTGCGGCCCTCCTTGATTTGCAGTGTTGGGCATGGGTAATGCTTCAATCCCATGCTAACTACTTGAGAAGTGACAGGCAAGAGGGCAACTATGCTGTAGTTAAGGCAAATTTAGCCAATTAAGTTTCTTTATTAGCAAAAACAAAACAAACCCCAGTGGTTTCTTATTTTATGTGAACTGTCTGTACCTGCACTCTGCTTTAATACAGTAAATATCTTTGGCATGTGATAGTAAATTCTAGAACTCATGGCCCACACCAGTTACAAATAATTAATAATTGTTTGGCATTTTCCTAAAGGATGCCATATCTTTTGTTTTTATTTTTTTTAGAGATGGAGATCTTGCTATGTTGCCCAGGCTGGCCTCAAACTGCAGAGCTCAAGTGATCCGACTGCCTTAACCTCCCAAGTAGCTGGGATTACAGGTGCATGCCACAGCGCACAGCCTAAAGGGTGCCGTATATTTTAAGATCTATGAAAAATCTAATGACCACCTGAAAACTTTGGTAACTGCTCTTAGAAGATAACTACTTTTGAAATTTTTTTCTTGCCATTGCTTTTGAACCATCAGTACAAATGACACTATATTTTCTTTGCTAACTTATTTAATGGTGCATTAAAATATGATTTAACATTTTCTTATATGTTGTCAAGTGTTTTAGAAAATAATACATCTTTATCTGCATAAACATACTGAACAAAATGGAGATGTCATACTGTCTCATGATTGAATTATAAAGATTCCACATAATTTCAGCCTCTGGACTATGCTAGGAACTGAACTGCATGCCCCGCTGCTCCTAATTCCTAAGTTGAAGTTCCAACCCCCAATGCAACCTGTTCAGAGATAGCATCTTTAGGAGGTAATTAAGGTTAAATGAGGTCATAATGGTGGGGCCCTAATCCAATAAGACTGGTGACTTTATGAGAAGAGGGATGGCAATCTCTCTGAGTGGGCACAGAAAAAAGGTCACATGAGGACACAGCCATACATGAGCCAAGAAAAGAGCCTTCACCAGGAACCAAATTGGCCAGCAGCTTGATCTGGGACTTCCAGCCTCCCAAATTCTGGGAAAATAAATTTTTGTTGTTTAAGTTACCCAGTCTATAGTAAGTTGTTCTAGGAGCCTGAGCTGACTGACACAGACTAAATCAAGTTTGCTGGGTGTGCATTTTCATATTCTCCTCTGGGCTGCACCATCAGATAATTAGACCAACTGAGCCAGCTGCTCATCCAGTTCACTTGTTGCAATGAGATTAGTTCAGGGCTGTTACAGATAGTTAGTATTTCTTCCAAGTATTCAAGGCAGTATCTTACTTTAAGTCACAAAGTGAGCATGTGATAATGTAACATAATTCCTGACTTCGTGTTTTAGTGTTTGTGAGAAGAAAGTCATTGTAACTTGTGCTTTGACTGGACCCTGGAACAGAAAGAAAACATCGATGGAAAAAATGGTGAAATCCCAATAAAGTAGGGAGCTTAGTACATAGTTAATAATAATAATGTTCCAATTCTTAGTTATGACAAATGTAACATAGTAACATAAGATGTTAACAGTGGAGAAACTGGGTGTGGGGTAGATGGGACCTCTCTGTGCTATCCTCACAACTTTTCTGTAAATCTAAAAGTATTCCAAAATAAAAGAACTTCTTAAAAAGAAAGTCATTGTTCTCATTAATTGATTCTGTTACAAATTTAAATATGAAATAAATTTATACTAATGATGCTCATGAAAATCTGATCTGTTTCTATATATTAGGGTTTGGGGTTCATATTTTATTTGCAAAATGGGCTTCACCACTTAAAAACAACAACAACAACAACAACAACAACAACAGCAAGGTCTAAAGACCTTTTAACCAATTGAGTGAAGGCAGGCTGAGCAGCAGCATGGGGCAGGGACAGAAGCAAAGGCTTTGACGCCTAAGAGACTTGTGGCTAATCCTGGGCCCACCACTTCCTGTACAATTTGGGCAGGTTAGTAGAATTTGGAGTCTTGGTTTTCTTATTGGTAAAACAATACTGAAGATGATCACTAAAAGTCAGCTCACTGGCCAGCCCACGGTGTCCAAGGTATTCTGACACCCAGCCCAGCCTTCCCCTTCAGCCTGTGCCTGGCCCTCCCTGCCGGCTCTGGAAACACCAGCCACGTGAGCTTTCCCACTGCGCCTTCGCCTGTCTGCACTCTGTTCCAGCTCTTTACATGCTGTTCTCTCTTTCTGGATGTGCTGCATCTGGCAAACTTTTGCACATCCTTTCAGATTCAGCTCACTGCCATCTTTAAAGGGCTTATCCAGAATCCCTCAGGCAGAGTATGTACTGTGTTCTGTACATACCCCCGTTCTTCCAAAGAGGATTTGGGGTGGTGTTAAGCAGTCAGCCACTTGCCCCATCCTCCCTGCCTGTCCACAGCACCCACCACGCTATGTCCTAATTGCTTCGTCAGGTGCCTCTAGTGCCAGTGGATGACGGATTCCTCAGCAACAGGGCCAGGTCTTGCTCCTGTCCATCTATCCAGCACTTGACACATGGTGGCACTTCTAGTTTGCAAATGACTGACTGACTTTCCCCCAGGAAATAAATCACTTGTTTTTTCTGTGGTCACGATTTACTGCATCTCAGAAAACATTTTATGAAATACAAAGAGGACATCTATTTAAACATCTTTACAAAAAAAATTCATAAGAAAGTAGTATTTTAAGCATAGGGTAAACTGTTTGGGCTGCTCCTTCCTAAAACCTATTGGCACACTTAGTGGCTGTCCAGGTTACAAAAATTGCTTGGCGTCCCATATCTTATGCAGAAGACATTATTCACACTACAATAGTCAGATGCCAAAGAACCTGAATGCTTATGAGGAAGCTAAACATTAAAACTTTTAGGGTAATATAATTATATTTAATTTTTAAGGAGCATTCTTTTTAACAAATGTTCACCAGATCTTGAGGCAGAATTCAGATGGAATTTAGAGAAAACAGTGTTTATGTCCATATAGTTTTGTAAATAGATGGTTATTCTTCTTTCTTTCAAAGGAAAAGGAATGAAGAGGTTACAATCATACTTATGGTTTGATACATCACAGCTTCTCATAAATTGGGCCTGATTCCTGCTGGGTCCCTGTGCATGTGTTCTCCCACGGCCCTGGGTGCAGCAGCAAGCCCCATGTAGGAGGGCTGGAGTGGCGGGTGGCCCCTCCAGGTAAGCTGCTTCTTCAAACCCAAGACCCGTTATGTCAGGGCGTGACATACCTGGACCATGGTGCGACAGTCCACGCACACACATGGCTACGTAAGGGCTGCCACAGGACCTGGAAAGCCTCTGAGCCAGGGTGGTAAGCACAGAATGCCACGTAAGGCTGGAAAAGAAAGGTCTCTTCAGGAGCTGAAAAACTGCTGGCTGTCATTGGCACTGTGCATCCCCTGATCCCTTGATACTTTCCCCAGTCTTGTCCTGTCTTGCCCTCATTAGCTTCACTACTCAGTACGAACCACATGGATAATTCCTGCAAAGTTCTTTAATCCCCTCGCTTGCACTGTCCCAACTCCACGACCTCCACAGTCAGTCTTATAATTGGACTTTCCTAGCTGAGCAGTGATGCAGGAAACCGTGGGGCCGCATGCGGGTGTCTTGCCAAACAGTCTTAGCTCTCACCTCCGTGGAGGCCGGCAGGCCTTCCTTCTACTTGTTTTTGTCAGCTCCTTCCCTATGCCCTTCAGATGCGATGCCCAAACACTATATTCTCCTCAAACCTCCTACCCAACTGCCTTCTCATTCTTTCTGAGTAAAAAACCTCAACTCTTCTTCACAGAGAAAACTGAGATCAGCAGACTCAACCCCTTCCAAGCATCTGTCCGGCTCTTTCCTCCGGCCTGTTTTCTCCCATCCCCCTCACTCTCCATGTGTACCCTGGCACCCTGCAATCTCACAGTGGGGGTCCTGCCTGTCCAGAGCCTGGCCCTCTGTCTGGGCTTTTGATCCCTCCGCTGCCCCCAGCTCTTCACAATGAGCCACCTGTTTGCTGGTCTCTCTCTCTCCCTGTAGGCCATCAACACAAGGTCAGTGTTGCCCATGCTTAATGACAACCGCCGCCCCCTTCCCCAACCTAGACCCTCCCGTTCACTTCTTGTAGAAGTTTCTCAAAATAGTTTATGCTTCCACTCTTCATTCCCACCTTCCTTTCACTTCTTAACTCAATACATTTTTTAATTACAAAAATTACATGTTAATTAGAGAAATTTTAGGTGATACCAAACTGAAACATGAAAATGTAAAC
Organism: Cheirogaleus major; assembly: GCA_963574435.1. NCBI lineage: Eukaryota > Metazoa > Chordata > Mammalia > Primates > Cheirogaleidae > Cheirogaleus > Cheirogaleus major. The sequence goes on from CAUYPO010112886.1 coordinate 12,031, forward strand.
ATTTGGAGGCCCCATCCCTTAGAATAAACAATGTTAACATGTTGGCATAGAACCTTTGTCTTTTTTCTGTGTGCACATGATTATATAAAAGGTAAAATATTATCTATTCTAGGTATGTATATTTTTTGAAATACAGAACGAGTGATGCTGTCTCGGTCCTCACTGGACCCCCCCAGTCCAGGGGGGGGGACTCAGCGTCCCTCAAGTGCAGGTGCTCCTCACCTGCCCTCGTGCTCTTCTCTCCCCCCGCACGTCCTCCCAGGGGCTCCTTCCCTGCCGGGCTTGTGCTGCTGCTGGCCCTGGAGGCCTAGCCCAACCCTCCAGAGCCCTCTATTAGGGTGCGCCCTGGACACCTTGATCCAGACCTCCCACAAGCACTTCACACTCCACATGGAGAAGAAAAGTTCAGCATTTTCCTCCCTTCCCCTTCTGCTGTGTCTGTATTTCCTATTTCTGTTAAGGGCAGCACTCTGTCCCCAGTTAAATAAGCAAGCAGACAACAACAAAACCCCCTCAACACCAACCAAAAAAAAAAAAACCTTCACATGCACACACACCCCTCATGTAGAACACAACTGGGTGTCATCTTGTGACTCTCCTACTCTTCCCTCCCTGCTACATCCAATCCATTCCCAAGTCCTCTAGATCTTCCGTTCTGGAGATCTCTCAAATGAGTCTTTTCCTCTCCATCTTCCACTGTTCGAGTGTGGACACGTCTCTCTTTCTCTCTTGGGATATATTCTAATAGTCTCTTAAACCAGTAGCAGAGTTCTGGAGTGGAAATTATTCTAGATAAGACTTCCTTGTTATTCTCCAGAATTCTGCATCTTCTTACTTACTAAACTCCACTCAGTGATAATCTGCAATCTGTTTTATATTAGGACACACTCCTTTTACCTTCCCAACAGTTAATGAGCTGAATTTGGTAACCGGATTTTGGCACGTCTTGTGGAAGCAGGTGGGTCCAAACACTTTCAATGGGGCCCAGAGCTCTTTGCTAAAGCCTGGACCTTCTATGTTCAGTGGCCAAGGGTCACAGGTGGCCCTCCTCACAAGAGCTCCCAAGGGGAAGGTAGCCTCTGCACCCTATCTCCAAGGGGACAGCAAAATAACAGTGGGGAGCTACCTTCTCCCATTTCCCTTCCCTTTGCCTCTCCCTACTCTTTGCTGTGTGCCGTGGATTGTTAGAGTTGGGAGGGAACTGCAATCTGGAGCAACTGAAATGCTGCTTGTTCAGGGTGTCCATGTAGCACTAGGCTGGAGACTTCTCTTGCCCTACTTCTCTTAGGCTCCAGTTAGACATTACCATGTTGATAAATTCTCATAAGATTTTGTAAGCAACAATCTCTGTTTTGGGGTAGTTACTTACAGCCTCAAAGGGATGTGACTTTGGGAAAAGGCCCTGGTACTGATGACAATTTCCCTGCCTCTGGCCTCATCATCCTTCAACCACATGTGTGGTGGATAAGGTGATTTTCTATCTTGGTCGAAGAAAACCACATCATTTCACCACTAGCCCTCAAAATAAAGTCCAAGCTCCTTTTCCTCCCACCCCAGGCCTCCCTCCGTAACTTCATCTTTTGGCTGCCTCTGTAACTCACACCCCGGCAATTCCAAACTACATACCGCTCCTTGAACATTCCAGCCTCTGCCTTGAATGTCCTCCCTATCCACTTTTGCCTATCTAGAAATTTTCTACTCAAAATTTGAAACACTGTTCAGAACTCAATTGCTCTGTGAAACCTTCTTGGCCCTTGCAGAAGCTCCCTTCCCACCACCAGCCAGGCAGATACAACCTCTCTCCCCTCTACGATACCTCCCCACCTTGGTGGCACTTCTGTACTTGAAGGTAGCCCAGTGCATCGCAGTTGTTTGTTACATGCCCATCTCCTCTGACTTCCCAGGGCAAGACCAGCATCTGTCTCATCTTTACATTCCCAGCACATGCTGGCATTTAATAAGTGCCAAGTGGATGAAGACTGATAAGCACTTCAGGCAGCAGGAAAGGAAAAGGGGCTTGAAGCATGCCAAGTCTTCTTAAGCATACTTCAGGGCTAGGACCAAAGTTGGGTTGGGGCAGAGTTAAATGCTGGCTGTGGAAAAAAGAGATATTGTTGATAGGACACTGACTTTCTAAGCATTCTGGACCAGGGCTTGGGAGAGTTGAAAGAAATCGATCATTTGGGTAAATACACCACTGCCCAAGGCAGCTGGGTGGGGGTACCAGCAAGACTATAAAATCTTATATTAGCCTCAGAGAGCAGAAACATCTGCTAAAGCCACAGCGGGCAGGCTGGCCAAGTTCAGCAGCAGGTTAGCCAGGACAGCCCTATGACCAACAGAAAGGGCCACAGAGGGGAAGAATCAATCATTCTGGCAAGGAGGAACAGGAAGGACCAGCAGTGAGATGGGGGCCAGTCACCCACACCCACATAGGGTTCTCCACCATCTGGAGGGGCCACAGGGGCCTCTTCTGCCCCTCTCAGCCCAGGCCTTTGCTGGGTCCCCATCCAAACCCCCTCATGCCCTCGGTGCCCATCAGCCATCTCAGCCCACATCTGCAGCCTCACAACTTGGAGTTTTTCTCCTTTTCTGTGAGGACTTAGAGTTTTTAACAATAAGGTGCACCCAGCTAGATCCCCACCTACACACTGATACAACTTAAAGGAAATAGATAATTCATTTGCCAGCCAACACCTCTGTTTAAAGAGTTTTCTTTTTCATATCAACACTTCTGTGAATTCGGAATTTGATCAACTTTTTGCTGCACAGTTTGACGCTAACAAAACATCAACACTCTGACAACCTGCTGGTGTCAGAAAGGAACATCTTAAAACTCTTTGGACTCTACATTAAGACAGGCTTCCAATCCCAATCTTTGATCTCTATTATAAAGCAGTACCAATAAAATATCGTAGAGATTTATGGGCAAACTTTCACTTGAGCTGTTTCACACCTAAAATAACACGAATGCTTGGGCCAAAAGGCAGAAAATTTAGGTTTAGGTTTCAACTGTTTAGGTTTTCTTTTACTTTTAAAACTTAATTCACTTATTTTCTAAAATTACCTTAAAATGTGCAATTACATTATATTTCTCTCCCAGAGAAGACAGTTGAGAGTCATTACCTGAGCAGATGTCATGTCATTCTAAGAAGGACAAGCCTAAGTTTGGGTAGACAGTTGTTCCCTGTTCTAAAGGAACCATCTTTTGACACAAAGCAAGTGTTTTTTCATAAGATTTACATGGACACTATTTAAATTTATCTTTACGTCTGAGTATACCCTGTTGTTAACAAGAGTAACCAAGTAGTTATTATTGTGAGTAAAATCTAAACAAAAAGAATTTCATTTAAAAGCCAGTGAGATGATATTTGGACCCAAGATGTGTTTCATTGTATGTTGCCCTAATCTGTGGAATAATTTTCCAAATAAAGCTTAAGTTGTAATTCTGATATCAGTCACTTACTTATAGGTCAGAGTTGGAATGAAAAGAAATCGGTGCCGCATTTGCTATAGATGGGAAACCAACCGGAGCCCCCAATCCTGCCCTACCCCGTGTGAAGAAACTGGGACAAATGATTGTGCCAAATGAGAAAGGAGCAGAGAATCTCAAAGGGGTGGGGGAAGCAGCTCATCCAGCTTTTAAGAAGACCTTTATAGGAAAGTAAAGTGAAAACAGCAGAAAAGTTCCTGGACACAGTCCTTTAAGAAACAAAAACGAGTAGGAAGAAAGGTCAGAGCAGCGGTTCAAAGGAATCAGAACGCGCTGCTGCTGCTGTCCAAGGCTGCGGGCCGGCGGCACACATGCCTGCCAAGCTGGAGGCAGTGCTGGGCAGCGGAGACGATGGCCTTCCCTCCACCCAGCTCCCCACTTTCAGAACTCAGCAGCAGAGCCCCAACTCTGCAGCCCCAAAGAGAAATTCTAGAACTGTGATGATCACAAAACCAAAGTAAATAGAAAAGGAAACATGCTTAGTTATTTAATTCAATTTTATTTTTTCATTTTCTGATTTTAAACCGTAATTCCTGGTTAGAAAGGAGAATGAAGCAGCTGGTGCATGGGCTTGGTTGCATGGCCATGGGGGGGTGGGGGCACCAGGGAGGAAGCCTAGCACGCTCATGCTCAGAGATACCTGTGGGGTGTAAGTTTGTGCTGCATCCCCTTAAGCTTCCTCTATCTGCCCACAGCTTGGGCACAGGTGTCATAGACACTGTGAGGGATGGAGTCCAACAGAAGTTCTTAAACATCACATTTAGGCTTTAACCAGCCAGAGGCCAGGAAGGAAGATGGTTTGTTTGACACATGCAAAGTTTGGTACAGAAATTCCCCTGCTCAGATGAGGATACAGCTGGCCATTCTTATTAAGTGGTCACTGAATGTTCTGGGTCTTTTAGGCACCACTGTTCTTAAAGGTCACATACTGTCCATGGCAAATTACTTGGAACTGGATATTGATGATTATGTAGCTTCTGCCTCAGAATTTCCAGGCTCTGAATAACTCTGTCCCTCCCTCTCCGTTCAGTATTCTAATTTCTGGGATGGCAGAAAACACTTAAATGATGGTTCTGATCACCTATTATAAATGGTAGGCAAAGCTGAACTCATGTAGAAACCGGCTGTCCAATTCTGGAACAGGTGGGAGTTAGGGTTTTGTTCAAATATTCTAGGTTGCAGTGATCCAGAGAGTACTGTCATGGGGCGGGGGAGAGGAGGTGTTAGGTCATCATAGGGAGGGCCTCCACATATTAAAGGCAACCGTGGCAGATGACAGCTCTAGCTTTCATTTGGGACAAGAGAGCTCATCTGGGCTAGCTCTCTCCAGAGTGGAAGCACAGGGCACCAGACAGGGTGACTTCCACCATGGGGTTGAAGATATCACTGTCAACTGTTGGACTTAGCTAGATTGGGGGAGCCAAACTTGAGCCACAGGAAACAGGACCTTCAGCCCCTAAAGGACACTGCTACAATGAAAGCCTAGAAGAGTCTCTTCCCTTTCAAGAGGTTAGTTATCAAGGTACACAGGTTGGAAACATGAGTGAAACGCTTAATATCAGAAATCCTAAGAACTTTTGGGATATCCTGGAGAACTTTTTTTCCTGAACTGCCAATACCTTTGTGGGTATCATGTAGGCACTTTGTTAGAATTGGAGCCCAGGGATTCTAGAACACACCCTTCTTGAGGCTGGCATGAAGACTATGGTGTTTTAAGTGGTCGAGGACCATGTGTGAGGTAGGGGAATGTTGGAAGATCTGTACAAGGTTGGGCTACAGAAATGAATGACGATTTATCTGTGTGACAACCTATCTGTTCAGGAGAGAGTCTATGCTTTCGTTGCTAGCAGATGCTTGGGGCACTCAAAGGCCAAATGGCATTATAGTCTACTGGACCTGGTAGAGGCAAGTCTGTAAATCCATCCTCCACATGTCACACGTGCGGCCAGGTATGGTTGGGGTGCATCAACACATGAAGACAGAAGGTCTGAGGTCTGTGGGAATGTGTTTGCTGGGTCCCGGTTTAGAGCAATAGTTTGAAAACAGGTATTTTCCCTCGTTTCTTTCTGAAGCTGACTGTTTGTTGGAGTTACTTAGGTGGCAGGGCCACTCTGAGATGAAGCCTGAGATGAATAACTGTGTCTTCCCCTGACATCTCTTCAGGAAAACATGCAACAGAGGGCAAGCACTTTTCCAGGTAACCACTGCCCTTAAAAGACCTTATTAGGAGATAAGATATAAGAAAAGATATTCAGACAAAACTAGTGTACCTTATGATTTTCTTTTTTGAGAAAAGGAAAACCAAAAAAAGTAAAAAAGGAAGAAGAGACAAACTAGAGATGGATCTTTACCTTCTGAACCAAGTAGACACTTGTGGCTCTCTCAGCAGCCACTCTGTCCAGATCAGATCCCTCAGGAATAAAGTAACTCACGTCAGCGATGTGAACTCCCACTTCAAAGTTGCCTGTAAATGCACAAGAAGAATATTCATCAGCCTAGTTTGGGGGGACAAGAATCCCTTCTAGGAATCCTTTCCAAGAACACATGTCACTCCCAGAGGCCACAGGACTTGCAGTATAGGCCTCCACCGCCAGTCTTGCCAGGTTCTCCACCTAACCTGTGCCTGCACTGCTGCCACTTTCCTCATTGTACACCAAAAGATGGTGGGATTTTTATCATGAATAAACAATATTAAACACTTTCACAAGATGTCTCCCATGTCTAAAGGCTTCTTATCTTTGAATCTGTAGACTTGGAGAAGACACGGCTCATTCTGGATGACGAACAAATCCTTTCAGGTCACCAGGAAGAAGTGAGTTAATCCCCATCCCCAAATCTTGCAGATGCTGCTCTGAAAACTCCACCCTTCCCGTCCATCCCCACAGCCCACAGCCCTTATTTAGCCCACCCTGGCTGCCCTACTGTGCTTCGGTGTCCTCTTCCCCAGCCCTCCATACTGCTGCTGTGATCTTTCTCAGCACGGCTCTGGTGATGTCACTCTTTAGCCTGTTATTTGCGTCCTTGCACAGTTGCGCCTCCAGCACCCTCACTGGCCTTCAGGCCCATCCTTCACATGCACTGTGCGCAGCTGTCTTGGGAAACCTTTCCATTCCTCACCCCACTGAGATGCTTGCTTGGCTCATGCTTTTTCCAATGTTTGGGATAATCTCAATAGCATCTACCTATGGAAAGAGAATTCCAAAACAAGAAGAGACTTTTCTGCCCTCAGTTTCCTCCACCTGTGCAGTTCAAGCACCTACTCTCTATCTGATGATGCTTACCACGGTCCTTCTTCAGAGCTCTCATCGCTGCCGGATGCCACGGCATATTTTATTGGCTTATGTGTTCACTGTCTGCCTCTCTCCCTACAGGGCAAGCTCCTGAAAGTCGGGGCCTTTTGTGTAATGGTTGCTGTTGTTTGTCTAGTACCTAGAAGAGTGCCTGGCACATAGTAGGTGCTCAATAAATACTTGTTGAGTGAACAAATCAACAGCTGGTTTGTTTGCCTTTTCCTTCTGGTAAAACACCTATCTTTTTTTTTTTTCCTTTTAAAACTACCTTTTCCCTTCCCGGTGGAGCTATCTTTCAACAGGCCCTGCCTGTTCACCACATAAGCTGGGAGCTGCCAGGAAACATCTTTGCCATATAATCATGCCAATATAGAAAATAATAGGTCTAAGAAAGAAAAGAAGAGTCAGGATTACCTCATTTGAACTCTAGGATCCAGCTGAACCTGAAACTAGTCTACCTGTAGACTAGTCCCTTTCCACCATGACTCACTGAAAAGTCTTGACTGATACCCAAGTTGACTCAGAAGAGCTTATTAACACACTACCATTTGCTCCCTTGGTTACCTGGATGATCAGTCTAAGGTATCGCACACTTTACCTAGAAATTTTATAGCTATTGATTATCGTCCTATTCTTTCTTCCCTGGGGGATAATTCTTCCCTCAGTTTTTAAATGTTTCAACATGGGATGCTTAAAATAAGGGATTCAGGCACGAAAAGAACTTAAGATTTCTTATTCTTCATCTGGTCTGACACTCAGAGACCACCCTCCTACAGGGCATTCTTTGGGTTTTTCTCCCCAATCCTGTAATATTAATATATTAGGGAACACCTAAGAGATCCCGGCTGCTATGGAGTAGCACAACAGATCTGTTTCCCACAGAGGAAAGGGCTGTTTGGAAAGCTGAGAGAAACCAGTATGACTCCAAGTCTAGCTGCCTCATTCTGACAGGCACGCAGCTGTGCCGCTGGGTCACTGGGAGAAGTGAAGCCTGCCCTGCGATCGAGGAACTCAATTTTAAGTGAATTCAGCCAAGAGTCTCAGACGGCTCAACTTCCAGTTTTGATATTTCAAGTATCTTAAACCAACACTTGGAGAAGGTAAAATAAAGTGTCTTCTTTTGAAGTCAGCATTATAATGTATTGGCCTAACAGGTAAATATTGACTAAAGGAAAAAAGAGAGGATTATGACATCACGCTATAAACCATAATTTAAAATTTAGTTTCTGTGTTGTTACTACACATGAACTTTCTGTCCTTAGTCAAAATTGACAAACTGACAAAGAGTTCATTACAGGAGATAAAACATGAAGGAAGCCAATCAAAATATACCGGAGAGGCTTAAATTTCACTCAGAATTCCCAGCAGAGCCTCTAAAACCAGCAAAGAGAAGCACTCTTATTCTCTGGTTTGGACCTTTTTTATGGCAACCCTAAGTAAATATTTTATTACATATATTTACATAATGTGAACTTGCAGAACTCTTGAGGTAGTGGCACTGAAGTTTTTATTCTATGAAAGAGAAAATATAAATCCAACAGTTTATATAGCATATGCTGCCAAAATGTTTAGAACAAATTTGTTGTTTTAAAAGATACTGTCTTTCATATAAAAGTATTCTTTTAAATTAAAAAAAAAATTAAACTTTCATCTACTGGGGCTAAAGTGAGTCCTGTGAGTTTTGAAGAGCAGTCTGAGCAGAAAGAGGAAGGCTCTCCAAGGTCTGCCATGTGTGGTTCACTTTGCGTAGGGCCCACAAACTTAGACGAACACAAATACTCTTTTGAATGAACTTCAGAGGACATCAAAACTGCTTTATCCAATTAAAACACTAATAGAATCTAAAGCTAGGGCCTTAGAAACCATCTCTTTGAAGCCAGCCTCCCAGCAGTATGGCCACTTCCCAGCAGTGTGCCTGCCAGGTGGCCCCTGATATATCCTCAAGGGTGGGGTGCTTGCGTCTTCTTGAAGACACTTGCTTTTTTCTAAAGAGCTCTGGTTGTGAGAAAGCACTTCCTTACATGGATCTACAGTACATGGAAACGGAGCCTCTAGTTTATGCCAACACCGGCATCCATAAGTGGTGATCCCTCCCTTTAAGGAGCTCTTGGTCTAATGGGGTTGGCAGATATACCCACTTCCATGACTTCTTTTAAAAAAGATCTAACAACCTCCTTATTGCTCTTCCTGCCATGTCAAACCCATTTTCCACACTGAAGACAGTGCTGTTTCCAAAACACAAATCTCCCTGTGACCCCACTGTGGAAACCTCCAGGGACCCTGAGCATGCAGCCCAGACCTAGCTTTCAAGGCCTCCCTGGCCAGGGTCCTGCCCACTGCTCTAGGACCCTCGCCTTGTCTCTTCCCCTCCTCCCTCTGCAGGTTATCCTGTCACTACTTCATAACGAAGAGATACCAACCAAACTGTCCATGATGTGGGTCTGTCCTGGGCAGTAAGACCCTCCCGGCCCTTATCCCTTAATACCAGTTGCACCCCAAGTCACTGTGCTGGAACTCCTAGAGCTGCACACACCTCGGTGGCTCCACACTGTTCCCCTGTGCGGGGTGATCTTCCCCCATTCTTATTCCTGGCAACTCCTACTGGTCCTTCAGAACACCACCTAAAGTCCACTCCCTCTGACAGGCCTGTCATGATAACCTAAATCAGGCTCGACACTCCCCCCACCACTGGCCTTTGTGCATCTGCCTACAGCTTCTCTGGCTCCCCCACCACCCTGGTACCATTTACTGAGTGCAGATCATGAGATACCTCCCTACTCTCTACAATCAGCATGAAGTGCAGGGAAAGGGCCTGTGCACAGTCAGTGCCTGAAGTTTACTGAATGAATAAGAAAGTAACAAGAAGTAGAGGGCAGACCCGTGGGTACTCTGGGCTGAAAGGGATTGTAAACACTGCCTGGCCTAACTGTTCACGCAGGTGCTGAGTCCTCCCCATACCAGGTCTGCCCAGAGAGCATCCAGCCTGTGCTTACATACCTCAGGTGACTTAGAAATCACTACCCTCCAGCCTAGCCCACTCCATGCTTGGATAAAGCAGCTATTATTTTTTCCCACTTTTCATGCCAAAGTATGTCTCCCTAGAGTTTCCATGTATTGGCTCTAGCTCTGGCTCATGGGGCTGCCCAGAACAAGCCCATGTTCTCAGAGAACAGCAATCTGGAAAGAAAAACAGGTGAAACAGCAATCTCTGGCTAAGACAAGGCTGAAGCGGGGCTAGGGTCTGCTTTTATGGGAGCACCAGCTTTTTTTTTTTTTTTTTTTTTTTGAGACAGAGTCTCACTCTGTTCCCTGGGCTAGAGTGCCGTGGTGTCAGCCTTGCTCACAGCAACCTCCAACTCCTGGTCTCGAGTGATCCTTCTGCCTCAGCCTCCCGAGTAGCTGGGACTACAGGCATGCGCCACCATGCCCGGCTAATTTTTTCTATATATTTTTAGTTGGCCGATTAATTTCTTTCTATTTTTAGTAGAGATGGGGTCTCGCTCTG